>JAOXNR010000031.1:5417434-5429772 GCA_028571225.1 Parsonsia alboflavescens
TTCAGAGTTATTTTTTATGTAATTATTGCAAGTTTTTGTTATAGTTTGAAGTTTGAGACATTTGGATTTTAGTTCATATAGAAATTGGATAATTTCGGTTACCCATTGGATAACCGAATAAAAATCGAAACCGAACATGAAAAATCAAAACCGAACCAACCATAGGTAGAGTTGGATTTGGATTTTTTCCTCTTTAAAAAAAATTGAAAAAAATTGACTTTAAAAATTGTAATCGATCCAAGCTCACCCGTATGAATATGATCCCACCTCAAAGCCAAAGGCACATGAAGAAAATTAAAAATAATTTGCCACCAATAAAAATTATGTCATCCTTTTGTCTTGAAATTGACCTCTTAAAATACAAGAATCTACTAGGTGGGTATCTTTTTTTCGAATGATGGAAAGCTTAATGGCTGAGTGCCACCGCTAAACCAAAATTGGCTTCTGAAAACTTGAAAAGCTGCGGAAAGAGTAGTGCCGTACAGCGTTTGGACTCCTCATAGTACGGACTACGGAGTTTTTACGGAAATTAAATTAAGATGAGGGGGTTAGGTGAATTTCTTAAGAAAAATCCGACCCGTTAACTAATTTTCTAATTTAAACCGCGGCGGCGGCGTCGGTGTACGTAACATCAGAGAGCAGTTGATGGTACCAGGTGTAGGGCCCACTGCCAAGTCATTCCTGTAATTTCTCACCCGGATTTAAGGTGCATACGAGTTGAGCACCAGCTGATTCCATTCAAGCTAAGTCGAGTTTGAGTTAAGTCTCAAATCAACCTTTCAAATTTCATAAATCAAAATTCAATTAGATAATTTTATTTAAATTATAAATAATTCTATAGATATTTTTAATAATAAGTATATTTTAAAATAATTACTTTCAATTTTTTTAAAAAAAAAAAAAATTATATTAAAAACTAACAAAAAAATTTTAAAAAACCTAGTCGAGCTGAGCTCAAGCTAACTCAAATTCAAGCACAAACTCCAAAATTTCAGCTTTGATTTTTTTGATTAATTAGATAGATTGCATCCTTAACCGTATCGTTTTCTTGGAGTGACTGATGCGGAAGGCGCTCAAGCAACGTGTCGGGGCCCACCATATGGTTTTAATTATAAAGAACAAAAATTATTTTGTATAAACAAACGAATTTGGTGTGAAATGCGCACCGAGGTATGTCATCCGCTCACACTTTTTTGGAGGCGTGGATTTTTTTGGTTTTTTTAAATGCTAATTCAAACCTTTTATTATATAACTTAAAATAATTTTCACTTATAAAATAATGTTCCAACCAAATACTCTGACTTTGTAAACTTGAGATGTAATACATGGCTCATTAGAATTAAATTACACATTTTTTTTTTATAAATATAATCTAAAAATATCTTTTTCCTTCTTGATTTCCAAACAAACGAATTTTTTTACTCTGAAATTTTGATGTATGAAAACTAACTATTTTTGATAAATAAAACTTCACATCTATTTATTTCTTGTTCTCTCAATGTGTCTCACAAATTAATACTTTAAAAATTAAACAAATCAAAAGGGAAAAAATACTGAAGTATCGTGAAAACCGTATTAAATTACTTTATTTATAGATAGAATCATTGAATTTGCATTATGTATATTTCTTTATAAAATACAATGAACAAAATTATATATTGATGACAAGAAAGACTTATTCAAATAATAAAGCCATGTTTTTTATTATTGAAAAGTCATGAGTTTGAATCATGCTATTATGATACTTATAATTTTATTACATTGGTTAGTTGTGTAGCATAAGAATTTGGTAGAATGAAAAATATATTTATTTTTGAAAAATAAATATTTAAGGAATTAAGAATTTATTTAATCAAAATTCTAACCAAAGAGAGAGGGGAAGACAAAATATGGTTGAATTCCGTCATACTGTCTCTCACCCCTTCTGCCCGTTTTGCTTCTTTCGGTATCACTGCGTATGCTTTACGTCTTAGCAGAGGGAATTTATTCCCATCAATGGCAGTAAAAGATAACCATATCTCTACCCCCACTTTCTCGCGGGAATAACGCAGAGAATCCTAATATAGCCATGCTTAAGATTATTTAACAATTTAATAGGAAATATAACAAAATGTTCACTAAATAAATTAACTTCTCCTATTTTCCCAACAAATATACCAAAAGTGCCAAAATACATTTTAAAAAATTATCCAAATATATACAAAAATAAATAACAAGTATAAAATTCAAACATATGAAAGAAAAATATTTATTTCTAAAACTATTTATATCTAATACATCAACCACATCGTCATTAAAATAAGTTAAGTATCGATTTATTTAATCAACAGAGTCAATAGGAATACTCAACCATTAGATAAGGGTTGAGCACATAATTTGGAGATTACATGTTTCAATTTTCAACCGTCGGAGTAATGCCCTTCAGTGCATGGTACTTCCTCTATTCTTAATTATAAATTCTTTAGTATTTTTTATATTATTAAGGTAAAATTTTTTTTTCCTTCTCAAAATGTCCTATTAGAAAAGAGCACCATGAATGAAAGAGAAAAAAATGTTATACGAAAAAAAAGATAGCAAAATAATATTTTTGAAAAGTGAACAAAAGTATCCAGCGATAAAAAAAAAGAAACTATAATAATGAGGGGGAAAAAATCATTGGCGGAGTCAAAAAATTTTTTAGAGAAGTCAAAAGTTACATTAAATTAGATCATAGTAATCATAGCCATTAGATATTTTTTTATTTTTTTTACCTCTTATTAATAAATTTTTATTTTTTTAGTGGGGTCAATTTAAAGAAAAATTAAAAATTTTAAAAATTTGCTGAGTATATTAAAAAAATAAAATAAAATAGTAGGGTCATTTGACTCCACAAGTTCACATTGGCTCGCCATTGCTTATAATTGGGAAGTATGATATTTGGCTGCCAAGTGATTCTTGACCACCTATAGAGAAGAGCAAGGTAAATGTCAGTTCTAATTAGGCTTTTGATGGTTTTGCTTTCTATCCTCACCAAATATTGGAGCGAATCGATTTGGGGCTCCCTTTAATTTCTTTGACGGGTTGAGCCGATTGAAATTGCAGATTTGGTGGACATGGAGAATGTCGGCGAACAGAGGAGATGTTAGGGCTTTTCATTTTTTTTTCTTCCGGGTGATTGCTGACTTGGTTTTTTACATTAGAAAACTTTGATGGACATGGAAAAGAGGATGAGATGAAAGGTTCCACGTCATCTTCGTCGGGATGTGAATACACTCACTAAAATATTTTTTTGGATCACCAGGTAGTGACCTAATTATTTAAATTCTTAAAATACAACCATTAAATTGAATGATTATTGAGATCAATGATTAAATCGGAGAAAAAAAGATAGATTCAATGATCAATTTATTTTTTAAATCCAAGATAAACTATCAAATGAAATAAATAATAATAATAATGACAAACCAAATGAAAATGTAGAAAATATTAATAGTCCCAATTTTACTAAGAAAATGAAGAAGAAAATGTAGAAAATACTGGAAGTCCTAATTTTTATAAAGAAAATATTGAAACTTTACTTGAAAATAAATTAGATTGTCTCCAAGATATTTATGATCCAGGAAAATGGGAAAATATTGATATCAAATTTAGAGATTTGATAATAGAAAAATTTCCCATCAAGTATATAGATTTACGACTCGAAAAGTTAGAAAAACTATAATAAATAATTTTATAACCTGAAAAACTCGAAAAATAAAAATACACATATTATAAGACCTCCTTCGAAGTTCTTGCCTAAGGCCCCTAAAAAGGTTGGTACTGGAGGATAATATAGAAAAAATACATTCAAATATCTAATTAATTATCAATAACAACTTATAATTCATTATAAGAAAATTCAGCTAGAATGATTATACCTATGACTGGGAGAATACTTATTAAGTCAACACATAATGTTTCTTTGGGAACATCCCAATAGGTGGAGTTACGAGCACACAAAGTATAGATTTCGAATTTAAATCTCACCAATATCCTCTGAATAAAAGAAATATCAAAATATGTACGAACTAATCCAAACATAGTTAAATTTGTTAGAAAATAAACACAAAAGTCAACACAGAATAGTTTCGAAGTTGTCCTGAGGGAGAAAATAATTAACAAGGCAAAAACAAACACTTCTTAAATCACGGAAGGCGTCAAGGTACAGAGCATTCGTACACAGAAACGTGTCTATTAAAACGCGGCGTGGGTGGGCGGGCAAAGTTTGTCCTCACATTTCAATGTCTTTTTTTGTTTTTTTTAACCCTAATTATCAAAGGTGAATCTTTGAGATACTCTTGTTTTTGTTTTTTGTAAATTCGTAACAATGATAAAAAAAATTTTTTTTTGTTAGATAAGACGAAAATAATTTTGAGTCGCTTCAATTGATTGATATTTGTAGACGAAAAGAAATTAAATTAGTGTGGATGAGAAAAAGATACATTCAATTTTAAAGTCAGTAAGATTGATAGAAAAAAGAATACTTTTTATACACGTAATATCATAATATTACGTTATGTAATTGTTTATTCATTTTTGATATTACCTTTTATATTAGAATTGCTTTTATAGATCATTTGAACTGGCTCTTCTTGTTATTAACTATAATTCATTATTGTTACTTTATTAGATGTTTTCCTTATTTTTTATCTATATTATCCGTGTCTCTCTTTTCCTTAGTTATTGTGATTAGATGAATTAGAAGGGTTTTTAACTTATTTGATCTCACATATTTGGATCAAACTATAATATGATCCTACAAATTTTTTTAAATGTAATTGGATTAATAAATCCAAATAAATTAATCGGACAACAAAAATTCATTTACAACTCCTGGGTTGATTGGATTTTGAGAAGTAAGGATGACAATTGTCAATTTCTTTAAATTAACTTTCCTCCCCTCCTCTCGCCAAACCCTAAACCCATTTCCGCCACCCTTGTTAAAATACTAAGAATATTCTTTTGTCTTTCTTTCTTTTTTTTCTTCTCACCTCCTTTTCTTCTTTTTATATTTTTCTTTTTTAGTTGATTGGTTCACAATCAGATTTGATTGAGTTTGTTTTCCCTATTATTATATATGTAATAAAATTAAACTTTATTGAACTATAAAGAAGACTAAAATTATATCTTTAAATGCCAAAGAGTTCACATATTATTGAATTGAAGCCTATACTATTTTGGATGGCATTTAATGTATTTAAAAAATTTATTGTATGTGGATAATTCATTTTCTAATCATTAAAAACAAGATTGTTAACGTTCAAATAGTAACATTCCAACGAATACGTACAATTTTAAAAAAATGCTGACCCGGAAGTAGATAATTTTGGGGAAATGCAGAAAAGCAAACATGGCGAATGTGCAATTAAAAAGAAAAAAACCTACCAAAGCCAACTACTCTGAGCACTCACACCATACAGGGAAACTCCAGTTTCGGGTCCATTCGTATGAACTTATAAAAACAGTGCTCCTGCAGTATTACTTTTTTTAAAAGTTTTTTTTTTTTTTTTTCTTAAAGTTAAGTTGTTTTGTATTTGAGTGTAGTAATTTGTATGTACTTTTTAAAATTAAAACTTGTTTGGATGAAAGAATTTTTTTTAAAAAAAAATAATAATTTTGTTAAATTTAATAAAATGTATATATTTCATAAGTCATAATTTATCAATAGCTAACATTTAATATATTTAAATTATTTTTAACACAAGATATTCTATATTGAATTTTCTTTTTTTAAATATGATGGACTTGATATGAATTGAGAATAATAATAAACAAATAAATGACGAACATTTTAATTTTCAAAGATTTGAAAAAACATTTTAACAATGTAGTTTACATTTTTGACATTTTATTGTTTTCCATAAAGTATTAAACAAAATGAATTTTCAAAATATATATGAGAGAAGAAAAAAAATACCTCAAAAAGAAAGAGAACCAATGGAAGGAAAAAAAGAAAGACAAACCGAAAGGAATTTAGAACAGGAAGAAAAAGTTAGATGAGTAATTATGATTATTCATATTTAAATAATTTGTAAATTATAATTTAAAAGTAAATAAGTGTGATTAATTTATTATTAATTTAAATGAGTGGTTGATTATTCATTGTCATCCTAGTACATTTTTGGTACACATCCCGTGACTCAATCTCCTCTTTGAATTCCAAATTCCCAAAGCTGTAAGAAGTCAATACAAGCATAATGTCTACCATAAAAGACGAAAGCAGGCTTAGTTGGACGTAGAGGTGTCAATTGGGATTAGACCCTTAGAATTGACTTTACCCTATAAATAATTTTAAAGGGTTGAGTTTAAAAAACGCAATCCCAATAACATCAAGAATTTTTTAATCCGGTTCTTAAGAATCACGGGCTAACGAGGGCTTAAGAGAGATCTAGATTAGGCCGATCCTTAGGGCCATAGGTATTTATAAAAAATAAATAATAATAATAATAAAAATTTCACACAGAAGTCATGACTCACAAGCTGTCACAACACAACACAATTTTCAGACTTCAATTGCAACTTCTTCTTTTGTTCTTCACAAATCACAGTCCACCGTTGCATCGCCGCTACCCCACCACTCTCGCTGCCATCCACTCTCCTTCCCTTCACCTTAAGTTAGAGGTTTATCTAGTATTTTCCAGTTGTGCTCGTTCCTATGTCAGCTCTACTTAGTCCCAAAATAGGTAATGCAAAAATTTTCGAATAGGACTCAAATTCCTCCATGGTTGCTTGTCGTTGGGCAAACTAACATATGCATTGGGGAGGGAAAGAAGATATACATAGGTATGAAGATTCGTTGATTTGAGGGAGAGATTTTTGTGAAACTCACTTATTTTGCTCCAACTTCTTCTAGATATGGAACCCTTTTTTATTTATGTGTTTCTTTTTTTGTCCTTTTTTCTCTATGCATCTTATATCTCTTTATCCTTGATTCCTTGTTCTCTGATTTATCTTCAAATTTTAGTTCAAAATCTTGCATAATTTTCTTTTGTTTTATTAATTTCTTGAACCTGTGGTAGTTGCATAGGAGAAATGACAACAAGAATCTGCTCTTACAGAATAGATCTAGGATTTTTTTAAAAAAAAAAGGAAAAAAGAGAAAACATTGAGGGTTGGCTCGGCTTAGTTCGGCCCAACGCCTTGTGGGATCGGGGTTGAGTTGGATTTTTTATGGCCCTTAAGAAAATGGGACTGACCCATCCCAACCCCAATTAACACCTCTAGTTGGTGTCGGTAACCAAAAAAAAAAGGTATATATATTTCATAAACTTTTTACAATTTACACCGTCCATAATTTAAAATCTTTTTCTATGTTTTACAAAATTTGAATATACATTGGAGGAAATATTTGTCTCTTGTTTTTATTAAATATATACAGTGTTTCAAAAAAATATATATGTACTTAAATATTCATGTATTATATTACGTAAATTTTACTACCTTAAATACATGATTAATTACTATTACGAATATGTTTAGTCTCCTAAGGTTAAATTAAGTACTTCTCTTTTATAATTAGAGGATTAAATTAATATGGTGAACGACTCAAATTACCTCCTTTTTTTTTTCGGTAAGTGAAATCAAATTACTCTAAAAAGGGTAAGTTCTAGAAAATGAAATCAATTTTAAGAATATGATTCGCATTTGAAACGTGACACCTGATAACGCGGCCTCTCCGATTTTCTCGCGAGTACAATATAAAGGTTTCATATCCTCTAACTTTATTCTATATTATTTTCTATCCATTAATGGTAAATATACATATATATATATTTATATATATTTTTATTAATGAATCTTTTAAAAAGAGTATTAAATAAATTTAAAAATATTTTATCTAAATCGAAAAATATATATTATTTTATTTGATAATATAAAAGTGATGTACATTGAAATACTCGTAACCATATATATATATAAGTCATAAAAAGAAAGAATAGGACGGTTTTTGGTGGTATATATGCTGATGGTATGGTTGGTGCAGGCGGAACCCGTGTGTCTTCCGCGCATTTATTTCTCTACCAAGCAAATAATTCCCTTTTGTTTTTTTTTTTCAGTTCTTTTTTCTAAAACTTGACTCGAAGTTTTTATAGTCTTTTCTAGGTATCTTCCCATCTCTACAACTGTAATTTGACATGCCCACTTCAAATAAATACTTGCCCAAACCTGTCATAAACCAGGTAATTGGTCCAAGTAAGTAAGTAGGTCGATCTTTATATCTTGCCTAGCTTGTGATTTCCAAGAATTTCCAACAAGTACTGGCATCTTTCTTTCAAAAGGGTAAAGATCGAGTCTTGAAACTGGCAAATTTTTGCTTAAACAGGTATTTGCAGACATTTGAGATTTAACCCTTTTCTTGTTTCTTGGAGAATAAGGAGTGAAAGTTCTTTTCATGTGGGTGTTGTTCTGTAGATTTTAGATGTTCGTCTATTGTGTAGGTTTGTTTCAGTTGTTGTAACGAGTGGGTCTATTAAAATCAAGGTTGCTTATTTATGGAGTACATTTTTTTAAAAAAAAATTATTTATTAAAAGTGGGTTTAAATGAGTTTGATTCCTTTTGATTACTTCTGGGATTGTTGTTCATGAAAAAGGGATTGTTTATTCATTTAGTTTCGTATTGGTTCTGAAATTTTCTTAGATTTGTTGGTTGATTTTGTGTCAATCTTGGGAATGCAGGACTTGCGTTGGTGAAGCTTCTGAGAGAAGCTGCAGATTTTTTCAGTCTGGCCTTCCCCCGAGTGAAAACCTGCTGCAGCTTGGAATGGATTAAGGCTGAATCAACGAAGGCAGGGATTGAAACTTCGTTCCTAGTCAATCGTTTTTCGTCTTCAGATTCATCGGGTTGGGTTCCCTCCTTACTTTGGCAGCTTCCTATTGATTATGGCTAATAGCAGACAGATGTGAATCCCCATTACAAAAATTGATTGATCTTTACCCGGGCTGCTCGAAGCTTGTTCATTTGAACATGTAAGAGGTATTGTTCAATTACAGTCGGAAAAGCATAGTTTTAAAAATTACTACTAGCAAGGGGAACTTCTTGGTTTGCTGCATATTCAAGAAAAGTCACATCACAACATGGGGAGTAGCAGCTGCTTTTGTGGGCTTCTTGGAATCCGAAAGAAAGATAAGGTGAGAAGCATTACTTGAAGTTAGAAAACGGAGAAATATAGTTGCTTTTGATCTTTTCTTGATTTAAAGGGATTTTAGATTTAGCTTCTATCCCTCTTCCGAGTAGGCTAACATTTTGCTTCTGCAATCTTTTGTATCTTGTAGGGAGGAAACAGATCTTCGGAAACGGCTGATAATGGCAAGGGTCATCTTAAAATTTTGCATGTCAAACTTGAAGGTCCAGTGAAATCTCCTGAAACTGATGAGTTGAGATCCTCCTCCTTTAGCCTCCCCATGCCTTTGGTAATTTCTGGGCCTTCCAGGTGCAGGGTCAAGGTAATGAATCATGGGAGTCCTGTTGAGGGTGAAGTAGAGGAGGAGGTAGCTTATGAGGGGGAAGATGAACGTGATGAGAAATTGTCTTTGAAGCGGGATAACTCTGATTTTGACCTTCAAGCTCAAGTTGGTAACACAAATCACGAGAATGATCACTTTGATGGTAAAGATGTATATCACACACACGATATTGGTTTGAATGTTCAGTATGAGAAAAAATATCCAAAAGATGCTGAGCAGAGCTTGGAGATGGCCAAGAGTGGACACGTAAGTGATCCGGGAACTGGTAAAGCCGAATTTTGGGCATCTCCCAAGCTTGTACGTTCCTGTTCTGATTTGGGAATGAGGAATATGGTCAGGAATATATCTCACAAACTGCCGCTCACAAAGGCTCAATCTTATGAAGAACTTCAAAAGTTAGCTGAGAGGATGAATGAGGAAATGCTAATGGATCCCAGAAGCCCAGATTCTGCAATCACACGTTGCAGTGCAGACAAAGTGATGTTGAAAAAGCATTCATCCAGTCAAATACTGCCTTCCAGAAGCCGAAAATTGTGGTGGAAACTTTTTCTCTGGAGCCACAGGAATTTGCACAGAGCAGAATTTTCCAGACCCCCAGCAGTTCTAAAGAATCCTGCACTCAATCAGCAAGGAGGATATTCTTCAGACACTTTGGAACCAAGAAGAATCGTGGAGTCCAGTAAAGTATCTGCTAATTCATTCACTGGAGAATCTTTGAAAAACAGCAACTTTGAGTATGACAACCAGAGTTGGGATGGCTTTCATGGAACCTCTGGCCTGTGGCCACAGAATCAGTGGGTAGCCCTCCCACAGGGATCTCCCAAAATGACCCGAGTTGATCAGTGGGTAAAAGAACTATCTGTTCAACCTCCATCCCAAGATGGGAATGATGCCAATAGTGAAGACAACATTGACTTCCCACCCTCTCCTGAAGCAAGTAGGTCACCAGCAAGAGTGTCATCTCACTTCAATCGGAATGTTCCAGAAGAAATTGTTCATGCCAACAGCGTTATACAATCTCTGAACTCTTCCTCAACAGTGGCTCATATTGTGGGTATTGGGCTAAAGGTTGTCCCTCACCTTTGGCAGTACTCCAGCCTTCGTTCTGTGAACTTATCTGGGAACTTCATAGGTATGGAATCAAGATTCAAGCTGCTAAAGCAACTAATCATTTTCTCTGGATGTTTATTTTTCTGTTTATAATTAGGATGACTATCATGACATAAATGGAAGTTTAAGCATATTTTCCCCTCAATTTTGCAGTTCATATAACTCCAGGATCCCTGCCAAAAGGTCTCCATACTCTCAATCTATCCAAAAACAAGATCACCACAATTGAAGGTCTCAGAGAATTAACAAGACTGCGTATACTTGATCTCAGCTACAACCGGATCTCGCGAATTGGCCAAGGTAAACAATTTCTTGCTTTGTTCTTTCCTCTCTTTCCTGAAGTTTAGGGTTTAGCACACACAGTAAAATGGCACAAAACCAGAATTAGAGATGGAGGAGAAACGGGAAAACAAAAGAAAATGGTTACACTAATTTGCTACATTACTGATATAACTGATAACTGATAACACTATGCTTCTTATGTCATCAGGGTTGTCAAATTGTACACTTATCAAAGAGCTCTATCTGGCTGGAAACAAGATTAGTGATGTGGAAGGGGTGCACAGACTTCTGAAGCTGACCATCCTGGACTTGAGCTTCAACAAGATAACCACTACAAAAGCACTTGGCCAGCTTGTAGCAAACTATAGTTCTCTGCTGGCTCTGAATCTAATAGGAAATCCAATTCAAAGCAATATCCATGATGACCAGTTGCGGAAGACGATATGCAGTCTTCTCCCAAAGCTAGCTTTCTTGAACAAGCAGCCCATCAATCCGCAAAAGGCACGAGAAGTGCACAGTGAAGCCATTGCTAAAGCTGCACTTGGAAACAGCAGCTGGAGCACCCGGAGAAAAACAGTGAGAAAGTCAAGCCAAGGGGGTTCATCATCTTCTGTTGTGCATAGGAACAGTTCTACTCACAAAAGCAGACATGGATCAAAAGGTCGATCTCACTACAATTCTTCCATAAAGGAGAAGTCACCCAATCTTGCATCTTCATCCCGCTAAGACTACATTAATCCTTTTTCTCGTCTTATGTTACCTTGGATTTTTTATTTGTTTGCCTTTTCCCCTTCAAATGTATGTTCATACTTTCTTCTGTAAAAAGAGCAAATGTTTTTTTTTGGTTCTGTTTTCTGTAATGAACTCCCGTGGATGATCATGGGTTATGGTGTCCTAGACCTTTCTTCTATTTGCTTTCTTTCCATTAGTCTGATCTATTCAAATGTACCATGTATTAAGATCAGACTATACTCAATGAGTTTAATTTAAGTGTTAAAACTTCCAGTCATAATTTTGGGAGTTTGGGGGGCTCTTCTTTTTACAAGATAATTATCCTTCTCAAGTAAAAACAACTCTAGAACCACGGAAGTGTTGGACCAACTATGAGCTATTTGTTCTTGCAGAGATCCATTTCCTGCAGTAGTTGAAGTCTTGAAGATTGAGAGATTCAAGAACCAGTGGATGGTTTTAGAGCAGAGGATTAAGAAGAAAGCAATCTGATAAGGAAATGGACTATTTAGAAGTGATTATCTATTACATGGGATCATCCAAAGAGCGTTTGAACTTTGAAACAGCAGGCTAGAAGAGAATGGTCTATTGCACTTGCATTGTCAAAATTGAAGAGCCTGATAAGCCCTTGTTTCCCTATTGTACTGCAAAGAGAACTACTGTCGGAAGGGAATCCAATTCCGTTAACCACTTTCAAAATGTACAGATAGCACGGTGCAGTGGGTGGGAACCAA
>JAOXNR010000031.1:5433338-5447009 GCA_028571225.1 Parsonsia alboflavescens
GGTGGGAACTTGGAAAGCGAGGTTCAAATGGCAGTGTAGGATGTATTGGTGGGTAGTGGACAGACGGAGGGAGACGGATAAAAAAGTTTCCGACCTACCGCTACCTTAAACCCCAAAGTTTCTCATTTTTCATCTCCCACTTCGTTTCTGATCACGAAAATGGGGCAAATGGGTGGGAACTTGGAAAGCGAGGTTCAAATGGCAGTGTAGGATGTATTGGTGGGTAGTGGACAGACGGAGGGAGACGGTTAAAAAAGTTTCCGACCTGCCGGATTCGAACCAGCGACCTAAGGATCTCTATGAGTCACCACTACAGTCCTCCGCTCTACCAACTGAGCTAAGGTCGGATTTTATTGTGGTATTGTGAGAAACAATATAACAAACGGATATTTTTTTTACCATTCCTTCCAAACCATGTGATAACATGATTCTAAATACTAAAGAGAATACAAAATGAATGCAAATGAGGTATTAGGAATGGGTGGAGAGTGTGTTATTTTCAGTAAAGTATATCATTAACCTGATCCATGTGTTGACGTATAAACCTTGAAATTCATAATAAACTACGTAACTAAATATAAGATTCAAAATTTAAAAAAAGAAGAAGAAGCATTTTTTAATGGTATCTCCATAACAGTAGTCCTAGTTTATAATCATAAAGACACAATTGTCTTTCATTTTGCAGATCTTCAGTTCTGAATCATTTCGTGGCATTGCAAACAGAAGTTGATTCCAAGTTTAGAAACCAGTAGTTCACTTCATTAGACAAATCAATTTAAGGTTTTGAATTTTGATGGCCGAGATTGTAGACAATTTCTGAACATTAACTGCACCATTGACTCCAGTTACTTACTACAGATGGTTTCTGTTATCTTAACATCTTTTAGAGTATTTTCAATCATTTCATGGACCAATTTCCAAATTTTAGGTTAAAAATCTTTCAGATCTGAGTTCAAATCCAAGAACCAGAATATCTCATAAACTAAATCAATTCTCAAGTGCGTAATAATGATGGAATAAAGCAAATGAAAGAATCGAATAAAAAGGGAATGTCCCTGGCTCAACCTGCAGCTGATCATGCTCTATACATTACAGCTAAAAGTTCCTTTCGATTATTCTGAAATATCCTCACGATTTAATGTAATGATGTGGTTGTATGGCTGACAAAAGAGACATCATAAAGAAAACTTAGGTATAATCCTATACTTCTCTCAATGAGGATTTTGCCTCACTATGTAATTACATGGCCCTAAGGATACCTTGCGGTTCCATAGGAATTGTGGTATGTTTTTTGTTCATCCTATGCAGAGAAGGATTTGTTTCCCGTGTTCTGCTTTCTGTTCTGTTCTGTTCAAAACTTTCATTTCCACCAATTTCTGTGGAACTTTAAGATGTTTCTTTAAATCCGGGTAATTAAATATTGGTCTTGTAACCTACATGCTTCAGCTTCCTGGAAATCAAGAATCAGATTGTTTGCCTCTTCACAGATGGTTTCTGGCAGATCAGTAGAGTCTCGTCACTATTGTTCTCAATCTCTACTACTCGGGCATCCCATTTCATACGCCCTGTGAGGGCTCTTGCTTGATCGATAAGAGGAGTAGAATCACGAAGTATAACCCACCCCTGCATTGCAGCCTCCAATTTTCAAATTATGCTTTTTAAAAAATATATAAATAAATACCCCACGGAATGGAGCACGTACTAGCCAAGTAGAATTAACGGTGGCCTAAGAGCTCATTATTGTATTTCAAACATCAAAACTAGAGTCTTAGCAGTAGTTCCAGAGTTTGTAGAGTGTAGTGTATGACCACATCAGAAACCAAACTATCATCAGACAAAGCAAAGATTCAAAGGAAGTAACTCATCAAAGCATCAGAAATCTTTTACAACAATTCCATATGTACCAATAACACATATTCAGCTCAATTAGCTTATTCAGTATATCATCAATTGTATGACATGTTGTAACACACAAGTTAATGTATCAAGAATAATGCTCCAATGTGAGCTCATGTAGTCCAAATTGGGTTTAAGTGCAGATTAGTCTACAACTCAAGAGTGCAGATTAGTCTACAACTCAAGGATTTCAAAGAAGGAAAAACTTTAGCAAACCATCTAGGATGTTTATCAATAATCTTCTAATATTTTCTGTTACATCTTAAAATTCCATTCATTATCTAATAATAGGATCCCACCTGATATGTCTATTTATTTAATGTCCTCAATCATTCTTTCTGATTAAATAAAGAATTTTGCAGGAAAGAAAGATACCTCTGGACGAAGTAAACGATCAATCTCTGAGAATATATCCAGCATCTCACAGCGTTGTTTCTCACCAAACTCATGTGTTAGAAGCCCTTCACCATGCACCAGGTCATATGTTCTTGGATATGTTGGAAATGCTTCACACCTTGTGCACAGAAAAAAGAAAACAAAAAGGTGCTGAGGATTTGTTGAAGAAAAAAAAGGGCTAATTTGCCAGAAATGAAACAACCTGAACTGAAACTAGGCTTTATAATCTGCTAGGAAGAACAATATTCCTTGCTACTAAAAGCCTGATCTAACATGCTATGCACCTATAGTTAATTTCTTTTACAATCTTGTATAAGTAGAATAAGAACATAAATATGCAGCACAAGATCTTAACTACACGAAAAGAAAACTACCATTCAGTTTACCTAATATTTATGCGTATATTTCAAGAACAATTCTAGATGTCCAAAACTGCCTCTGTAAATATCTTAGCCTTAGAAAAGGAGTGCACACAGGCCAAGCATTAAAGGCCAAACAAAGCTCTAGATGGTTTTTACCACAAGATGATTTCCAACCCAAAGCTATATCAGAGTACACCAGGTCTGAACTGGTTAACATGGTATCAAAAATTTAAAATCACAAATTTTGTGGAGCTGCCGTTGAGTCATCTAATTTCATGAAACCATGAAAGACTCAGGAAATATCACCCCAAGCATCAGATGCATAGCATTTAGTATAAAACCAGACAAGCTTACTTTATAAACCATGAGCATGGCCATCTAGAATGAAATAAATGGAGATAAATTAATTGCTGGGTTGCCAATAGATCTAAAAGTGAAACTCACCAGTCATGTAAAACACCAACGAATCCTCTGTCGAGAATCAAAGGAAGGTAGTTGTTACCACTTGTGGGTATCACATTCATAACCCACAAAGATTTCCCAGCATCTAATAATGCTGCATTAAATCCTCCAAGGTGGGCATTCATATCTAGCACATTTCTAACCATGTTATAGGGTGGAGAAGGATCCTCTTCACCAGGTCTCTTCGGATGATCAGAAAATATAATAGGTGACAGTAGAGACCAATAATTACGAACTGCTGCATTCCAGTTTAGTGTGTCCTCAGCAAAGTCATCTGAACTCAGACCTAGCATGCAAAAAGTTATTTCCTTGTCAAAACTATACAAAAGGGAGGGAGAAAAAAAAACTGTGTCAGTATCAATATTATATTTTTACTACAATCATTCTATTTTTCTATTTATAATCTTGATAAACATCATGTACATTGTCTAAGTTTTTACTACCCAATGGTCACATTCAGAAAACATTTATCTTAATATATGAAGATTATTACCATGAACTGCAAGTTCATTTGAGCTTAATCGTGCTCGGTCTGGCCATTTCTTCCTTTCTTCTATGGATATCCATCTCTTGCTTTGGGTTCCTCCTATACACCCTTGGAGTGGTCTATAATATGGAGATTCAATATCTAGGCCCTTGCTGCAGAGAGGAGGACCGGAACCTGATTTCCTATAGAAGCAACAGATGGTTAACCACTTGCTTGAGACCATGATAACTTGGAGATAGATCCAAGGATAAAAGCTAAAGGAATTTGGGGGTGCAAACAGAGGAGGAAGGAACACATGAAAATAATAATCAATGCCTTACCTTCCAGAATAACACTTTCTTTTACTATTCTTTTTCCAGACAACAGTAACATCTTGTTGTGATAACATTTCCCAACATAACTTTTCTGCAAAACTATGAACAAAGTCCCATTCTTTTTGGTTCTCTTTCTTGTGAAGGAATCTTTGAGAACTTGTCAGTTGTGAAGTCCAGACGAAATATCCACCAGGCCTCAATATCCTATCAACTTCAATCAAAAGAATACCATCTGCAACACATGATAAGACATCTCTTGATTAAATTCTCTTCAACTGTGGATCAAACTAAGAACTTGTTCTAATTTAATTATCTCTTCTTTATTTCTTTTTGTTAGGTTTTCCAGGTTGGGAACCAACATTTGGGGAGCTTTTCAGAGTTGGATGGGAAAAATGTGTATCCCAACAAACAGAAGTTGTGAATATTATATAATAGGTCTAGTATGAACATATAGAACCCTCTACCAAGAATTTACAGTCAAAATGTATGCTCTATCCCAAACATTCTAAAACCTTGCTTCAAGACTTAGATATGACAAGTAATACTGAATATCTGCAAAATACAATTACACCACAAGGGGGGAAATCTAATCTCTTTCTGGAAATGATGCACCTTTGTGCTCATGAATGCGATGTGCTCTACATTAGATATATCTGGCGCGGTCTCTTTAGACTGCAGACATAGTGGTGAAGAGGGGTAACTGCACCAGTCTCTTTTTACATTTTACCACCAAGCAACTTTCTTTTAGTGTAACTAGAATCCGTGAGATAAAATGGAGCAGAGGTGCTAAGAAGGGAAAAGGAAAGACCACAGATTCAAACATTACCTTTCTGATCCCAGTCAATCCCACACCCAGCACAATGTATCATGTCAAAGGAAAGAGATGGATATGGCAACTGTTGTGAAGTAAAAGCCCCAATCATTGCAGGAAGACCTCTTTCCAGAGTTAATTGTACTTGACTGCCAGATGCCTCATAATTTGCAACACACATGGTCAATAACTCATTTGAAAAGAGATGTGCACCAAGGTTACCATAGCCACATCCTATATCTAGTATACTTCGAACCTGAAATGAATAGAAATATCATGAAATTAAACTATGGATATCCAAGATAGTCGAAGAAGATGTTCAACTCCACTTGTTGGACAGTGTAGTTCGGGATAAGAAGAGGTTAAGTCTAAGAAATAAATAGAATCTATTTAGAGAA
Source organism: Parsonsia alboflavescens (assembly GCA_028571225.1). NCBI lineage: Eukaryota > Viridiplantae > Streptophyta > Magnoliopsida > Gentianales > Apocynaceae > Parsonsia > Parsonsia alboflavescens. The sequence continues at coordinate 5,438,465 of JAOXNR010000031.1, forward strand.
GATAATTTACTGTTCGAAGTTCCAGAAATAGAAACCAAATGTACATTTCCAAGAAACGGAACGATTTTGTGACAAGATCTTTTGCAAGTGAAAAAAAGGAGGTTAACAACAGTAATTGCATATTAATCAGATAGAAGCAAAGAGAATAACCATTACTAGAAGTTATTTACACAGCCCCATCTAGCCTAAACTCACCAGAAGATGCAGAATGCATCTGTGTGACTTACAAATGGAAACTCTAATCCACATAATGCAGGGTCAGAATTTAAATGATTCAAGTAGACCATATTAAATTCACCTAATGGTCAGCTAAAACAGCAGTTAAAAGTTTCAATTTTCACTCTTTCAGATATACCTAGCATTCTATGAAGAGTCTGACAAGCAATAAAGTTATATAATCTGAACAAAAGTAAATAAGATTTAAAATTATTATTGTCATGCTCTTTCAGTTTGTCTCAGCATATAGAAACTTTCAAGCAAAAGAGTTTAATTGCAAACTATCACATCAACACTTGCAAAATTTGCAACAAAGCAAATGCTTGTCAGCAGCAAGAAAGCTCATTTACTGATTTCCATTCTGGCAAGGAACTATTTACTTACTCCGGCTTGTACAAAGTTGGCCTCATTCCTTAGCCCAATCATTTCTGCAATTTGATGTGAGTAGTCTTCTATATCATCATACCCCGGTGATGCTGATCGGAAGGAGATTTGATCTTCATCATACATCATCATCCTACGTAATGGGAGATAAGAGATCAAATAAAATGTCTTCGGAAACTCCTTAAGAAGCAAAATACTTGCAAGCTGTCATCAAAGAAAAAGCTTTTAACACACCTTTTGGTCAAAGTTCCAGAGGATCGAACTTCCTGTGCAGTAATGTTAATGTTTCCTACCCAGATAAGATCTTTTCCCCAAGGCCACCTTAGAGGGATTTTGTAATTCATTGGTGGAGGAACCAAGCAATTTTGCCTAGAACCAGGTCCACAATGGCGATTATATTCTAGGCCATCTTTAAAACCCAAAGCAAGATTGTCAGATACATTGAAGCATGGAACATAACTTTCAGACTCTGGGGAACAATTATCGAGTTCTTTCACTTTTGTTGAACCAAGAGAGAGCTTTCCAATGTCCACTAAATCTGATACTAGTTGCTCCTGAAGGCGCCTGTATCCACGATATACTTGACCCCTTGTTGATGATGCTATTGAGATTGTCCACCAAAAGGATCCAGTAAGAGCAAGTATTACAATAAATACTAGGCTGATCTTGAGTAGCAGCAAAGTTAACTTATGCCGATTTCTTAAAGTCCCAGCATTAAAAGGATCGGCAAAACCATTCTCAATAAGACCGTGTTTAGAAGATGAATTGTCAGGAAAAAGAAAACGGAAAGGGAACCTAATTGACAGATAAGTTTGATCAGGAGAAACATTTTTTCGTTCAACATCTTCCTTCTCTGTCTTATCTTTCATCTGAGAATCATTCCAAAAATCATGGCTGTTTCCTGAAAGCCGCCCCCCACCAGAGACACCACGATGGAGCGGCCTTGACATTTTCGAACCTGAAAATTCCCAACAAACCAATTATACACGAGAACAGGATACCATATAAAAGTCACATTAAGTAAGAAAAGAGAAAAATGGCAAGATCAGAGAAGATCTATTCCCCAATTTCTGAAGTAGATCCACTAACCCAAAAGTATTATAATATATTTTAACTGAAAACCACAATTAGCATGTACTTAAAGAGCAGAAACTTACGGCAGAGTAACAAAAACATTAAGAAATGAGATTTTTGAAACAAAAAGGCTGAATAAATTAAGAACACAAGTTTTCCTGCTAAAAAAATCCCGGTTCATAAGTATCCATGAGATCTTGCCCAACCCAATAAGCAAGAAAAGTAGCAGATAGGGATAATGAAATTCAGTTCACAGCTGCCACCCAAAACGAATTAAATCCAGAAATTAATACCCCAGACCAATTTCCATCCATCAAGCCATTAACCAATAGATTAAAAAAGTTTTATTTTTTAGACCAAAAACGCAAAACCCAGTTCCAAAATGAGCATCGGAAGTAGTTGCAGAGAAGTAGAGTCTTTTTAAGTACCTTAATGTATTGAAGAACAAAGAATGAATGAATAAATTCCAAAGTGAGCAAAACACCTCAATTTCAGGCTGTTGTTTTCTTTCTTCTCGTGATTCTTGGATTGCCTCAATCCCAGGTTTTGTCTCTATAACCCTCCTTACCTCACACTTGCGAGCGACTCCATTGTTCCTCAACTTCCTCTCCCTCCCAATCCCCCAAGAACGCACTCTGAGTGGCGTTTGTTGTATCTATCTATTTGTCTCCCTCTGTGACTTTGTGGGAGCACAGTTTTGGCTAACGCGGGATACGAATTCTACAGAGAGAGAGAGAGAGAGAGTTTCAATTAACAGAGAGAGAGAGAGAGGAAGACAACAGTGTGTCACTATGGATCCAAATCACGAGTGACACAAACCATATAAGCTAGCTCGTGACCAGGCAGAGGGAAAGATTATAATACTTACTACCACGAATTCTATCACTAGGTATGTACAGATACAGATATTATTAAGACTATTTTATGCCCAGAATTTATTATATCCCCAATAAGAAATCATTAAACCAGGTCCTTCTTCATGTAAGCAGTAGATTTGGATAGTAATTTGTGTCAAATTTACACCAATTTTTATACGGACAGGAGAATTAATCACTGCATTTAATTAAGCACTTGAATTGATTTGATGTTAGTAAATGTTCATGTTTCAAGAACTCGATATGATAGTAATTCTGGAGAACATTATAGCCTAGGAGTATTGATATTAAATGCGCAAACCCATGTGAGAAAGCTAATTACAAGTACTTTAATCTTAAATTATTTTATTTAATATCTTATGCAACTGCGTTTCGGTTAAATTATTTTATTTTTTTCCTTTGAACACCGTGTGGAGTAAGAGCAGTAGATCTGTGTGAGAACTGGGAAGGTGCGGGGACTGTAGAGTGTGGACTCGGAAAATGACATGAATTTTATTTTCTTTTTTCTACTGATTCATCGATTTCAAGTCTAGCCAAGTGTGGACTCGGAAAATGACATGAATTTTGTTTTCTTTTTTCTACTGATTTCAAGTCGAGCCAACTTGTGCAGAAAATGCCGTGCCAAATTATTCAGAAAAAAGTTATTAATATCATAATTACTGAAAAAGATTACTATAGCACTGACCATAAAAACTAGAGTAATAAGTATATTTTCATCATTTTGGAAATCTTTTCGTGTCAGGGAGAATTAGAAAAACCCAAATAGTATCTTCTAACCTCAAAGTCAAACTCCTCTACTTGAGATAGGAGCGTGAAGATCGAAACTCATAATCTGTCATAATATACGTTGAATGCTTCATTTTGATTTATATAAAATTTTAAAAAAAAACAACTAATAACTTAGTTCGATATTAAATTTAAATATTTTATACTTAAAAAAATGATTTTAAAATTCGATATTGACTCTTTTTTTTGTTTTCTTGGGGAGGAGGTGGGGACCGAGAGTAAGGAAAGGTATAGAATGTGTATGTCGGTTAAGGAATTACCGGCTTCTTCTACCACAATACTAAAAAGGAGCAGAGAGAAAGGGCAAAAAAAAAGAAAAAAAACCAGTACTTAAATTAATGGAAATCTCCAACTTCAAAATAACAAATTCGCCAGTTTCACTTTCACTGGATATTTCTTCCGTAAGCGGGGACGATTTCTTACGAGTGCTGAGCTCAATGGTCAAGGGATCGGAGGCCCCACCAAACTAAGCCACCAACCCCCAATTATATTATACTACATCTAAACCCAAAAGTCATCCCTATCTATACTCAAATCACGGATCCTCATTTTTGTTGAAATTAATGTAATAATTTTTTTAAAACAAATGTCATTATTGACAATAATTTATATTTATTAATAAGTAAAATTAATTAAAATAACCTATAAATAGTAATGGAGGGAGTATTGTGTTAGAATTCTTTCATCTCTATTATAAATTGTTCGTAGTTATTTTGTCGATATTAAATAAAGATTTTTCTCCCCTCAAATTGTCATTAAAGAGAACATTAAGAGTAATAATGTTTTATAAAAAGGAAGAGAGAAGGGGTATTATTAGAGAGGGGATGGATGAATAAAATATTCATAATTTATCAACAATAACTTATAATAAGAGATAATAAAGATGAGTTCAAATTAATGACCTATAGTTAGGGACGAAGAGTCTATAAATATCCCATGAGAAGTTTGTTTAGAATATTAATAAATAAATTATTCTTTTCGTCATTATTTATTTATAAATTATCGATCTTTATTTCGTCAATATTAAAATAGTTTTTTTCTAAAATGTCTCAATTTATGATTCTTATCAACCCAACAAGAGTGACGGGGAAAAATTCTTAGAGACATAGATAATATGATATAACATATAATTAATGATAAAAAAAAAGTAATTAAAATGACTCATAAATAACTACTAATATTTATATATTGTAATAATGACTCCAGTGAGCTTAAAAAATTCTTACACCGATGGATCGTGAACCTGAAACCTTTTCGGGAGATGAATGGACTGTCAGCTCCCCGTTTCATCCATCCATCCCCATCATCTTTTGTACTATTTGATAACAAGGATTGTTGTTTTCTTATTTTCATTAAATATATTTCTTATTTTCATTTCATAATGTATTTCTTTCGATTCTAATCATAAGTCGCTTATAATTATTTATCAATATTAGGTAAATTTTTTCTTTTTAAATAATAAAAGAGAAAAAAATATTTTATGAAAAGAGAGAAAGCCTTAGATGTTGAAAAAAATTGAGTAAATATATATTAAATTATCAATAATAACTTCTAATAAGAGACAAAAAAGCAAATCAAATGATTTATAAATACATATAGAGGGATTACAATATACAATATACAATATATTTTTTTAAAAAATACGTGTATTTTTTAATTTTAAAAGTCATTATTAATCTCATCAATTTAAATAATTTTACTATGTTTATCCTTAAAAATCTCCCTTTAAGTAAGATGTGTTTTGTCTTTAATGCTTGCAGATAGTAACAAAAATAAGATTAGTTTAGTTTAGAGAGAGAGAGAATTGATTTTGAATTTAATGAGAGATTTGCCGACAAGACATTTGCAAAAAGGAAATAAACAGACCTTTTCAGAACCTTAAAACCAATATCGCATTCATCGGCAGAGAAAACTTTAGTAGCTTTTGATGATTATAACGGGACAGAGTTTCAAGCTGATTTAATTTGCATAATCATTTCACCCACTATCACTTTCCCATTGGGTAAATTTCAACAATATTGTTAAAAGGCTTGAGCTTCAATGCTTTGCTTTGTACTATGATCTTCCTGATATTATCCTTACTCTCTCTCTCTCTTTATTTTTATTTTTTAACTTTAATACTACTGATAACAAATTATTTATAATTAGGGATAAAAAAAATACTATGTTTATAAAGTTCATAACGTGACACATTTTAGACTTTACTTTTATCAAGTCGGGCTTAATTTTGCCGCTGTTGAGTTTTAAAAAGCTTCTTCGGTTATATATTTAAAAATTTAACATTAATAATCTTTAAAATATCAAATTTCTTTCAGGCTTAATTTATCTTTTTAAAGTTTAATTTATAAAATAATAATAATGATTAAAGATGACATGTAAATTTTTTAATAATGTAACATATAGAAGGGTAAACTGACGTGGGCTATGAATATTCTAATAGTTCTTCCACGCCATCTTATACACTATCTAATAAAATAATATATATTATCCAACTTAAATAAAGTATCCTAGGGTTACGTATATGTTTATTATTAATGATGTAAAATATGATTCTGCTAATTCAAAAGTATTCTCCTGAAGGGATATATATTTTAACTTATATTATATCTCAATCAAATTATAAATTTAATAATTCAATTGTAAAAAAAATAAATTTTTTTGCCCAATATATTGTGTTGTCATCATTTTTTTAAAAAAATAAACAACTAATATATTTTTTTTCTTCTTCTTAAAATTTTTTAAACTCTGGATCAGATCTCACGCACATCGACGTTTCATTAATCTGGTAAGACATTGGTGAGATTCGAATCTAAAACTTATAATTCATGCACTGGACACTTTGCTCATCTTCGAAGGGACTATAAACAACTAATATTCATTACTATAATTTATTTATATTAAAAAATATAAATATTACATCAATAAAATTTTATTCATTTTAATAAAAAAATATACTTTTAATGTTGTAGTATATAGTTAAAAATTTGATTAAAAAAAGTAATTATATTATTTTAAAATAAATACAATTAATATATTTAATTATAATGGTATAATTAGGATTCAATTAAAATAAAATGAAGAATTTAAATACCACCTATACCTTACATCTAAACTAAAATGAAATTTAAGTAGGGACCGATGACGGAATAGGGACTGGGCCCCCAAAAACCGGGGTGATTTTTGGGAACTTGAAAATTTGAAGACAGGAAAGGGTTCACGAAATGATTACGCTGTTGGATAGAGAAAAAAAAAAAGAATAGAGGCGGCACATGCACATTGCTGCTTTTATTTACTCCATTTATTTACTATCCCGTTTAAAACAGAATTGAATTTTTTACCAAACTTATTATAATTATAATATTATTTATTGAGATAATTTTTTTTTATTATTTTAATTTACTATGAATTAAACCTCTAAATCCTCTTTCCTTATTTATTCTTTCTTTCCTCCTCTTTCTTTTATTTGATTGGTTAGATTGAAAATTATGATGTGTAATATAGTTATTATCTTGAAAAATGTTAAAAACAAGTTTGATAAAAAAAAGGTAAAATAGGTAATCTAGTTATATTTTTTTTCTTGAATTATGTAAATAATAGTCATTTTGAAACAAAATTTTATTTTTTAAATGATATTCTTTTTTAAACGGAGAGAGTAATTATTGCTACCACTGCTATGTGCTTGAATGCTTCATTTATTTAAAAATATGAGTTAATTGCAGCTATGGAATAACAGTATAACAATGTATAATTTGGAATGAAGGAAATATCAGTTTCAAATAATAATTTCAAAATTTTATTTATAAGTAATATCTATATTAAGTTTAGACACATATCTTAATTTACCTGAAAATGGTACCTTAGTTAATCCAAGAAGACGCTCCATAGAAGCACCAGCAGAGCATAGGGAGATCAAGTTGAAGTGAGTTTCCCATGATATATAGATCCAAAAATGGGTTGTACTATTTAATAAAAAATATTTTTTCTTGATATTTATTATTAATTTATTTAATTAAATGAGAATGGCAGCAGTAGTAGTATATCTTTTGGAACACGTTTCTTTGAGCGTTTGTGGAATTGTGGGGTCCAGTGCCCCGGCCTTTTCCGTGTCGGTGAGGCAATCCGCGATGACGTGTCGGTCGTCGTGTAACAACTAACAAATGCAACGCATGAATCGCACCATCTAATTGCGGTCTTCTCTTCCCTCCGTTCTCCTTACTGGAAGTACCTATCACTCCTTCTGTTATTTATAAATTCTATTCAACAATTTTTTTTTATACTAAGAATAAGTTATTTAATATTATTTTAAAAAATTAAATTTAATCAATTAAATATTGATTAACTTATAATAATAACAATGACAGTATTATTATTGTTGTTTTTGTTATTATTATTATTATTATTATTAAATTTTAAAAAAGTATATGAATATATAATATGTTTTAAAGAATTAAATTTAAATAATATAAAAAACAAGACTATTTTTTTTAAAACAATATATTTTAAACTGATAGCAGGAGACGACTTGAGTTATTTTTTATTAATTATATTTTTATATTATTATATATCAAAAGGTAATACAAAGTAATTTTTTCATAAAGATTACCTATTTGTTTTTATAAATATTAAAATTTTTTCTTTTTATTGATTATACAAAGTTACTTTTTTTCAAAACAAAAAAAAAAAAAAGGGAAGAAGAAACTCTTCATATTTCATTATTCATTTTCTTACAAAATAAGATTTTAATAAAAGCTTATAATTAAATATATTTAGTAAATTTTAAAATTTTAGCTATCTTTTGGTTAAAATAAATTAAATATCAGTTGATTTTTTTTTTTAAAAAAAAACTCTTCATATTGTTATCCATTCTTTGCATAATAGTACAATGATAAAAATAATTTAATTTAAAGAAAAAATTCAATTAATGAATTTTTAAGAATGAAAGCTCATTCAACTTATTTTCATGAATAATGATAATTATAAATAAAACATTTAAATATTATGACAGAAAAAATATGGAGTTTAAATATAATTTATATAGTAATTTTTTAAATACCAATATAATAAATTATGAGTTAAAATTTTTTTTAGTGACAATTAATTACCACAATCACTTAATTAAATTAAATATAAAATTATGTGAACTAAGACAAATATAATTTTTTTGTCAATATCTAGTAAAAATTTATGTATATAAAAGAATTCTTTTGGAA
>JAOXNR010000031.1:5447109-5462406 GCA_028571225.1 Parsonsia alboflavescens
GCTAAGACGTATTTTTAATGCGCGCTCCAACCGTTATCGTAATGGAATTCTTGCTCCGCTTGGTTGGCTGCATGAGCGTTGTAGTAAGAATTCCGTTACGGTAACGGTTGGAGTGCGTTTTAGCAAAACCGTATATATATATATATTTTTATATATACATATATTAATGGATTTTGGAGCTCAAATTAGTTTTCAACGGTTAACTGACAATGATCTATCTTTAGAAAATTAAAATAAATTTGATCAAATGCTCCTAGGGTTTAGTTTATAAAATGTATTTATAAAGAATAAATTTTTTTAAAAGAATTTATTTTTATTTAAAAAGAAAAAGTTGACCGTTAGAGATTTAATATAAATACAATATAATTTAAGTTTTGATGCCCATTATAGCATTTCCACACACACACATTTATATATATATTTATATACACACACAAAAATGCTATAGAGTGCACTCCATATGAAGTGCACGGTTAAATTTTTAACGGTAGAAGTTAATGGTTAACTATTTTTTTTATTTAAAAAAATAATAAATTTGATCCAATACACATGGGGTTTAATTTATCCTTTTGAAGGTATAATATATAAAATATATTTACAAAAAATAATTTTTTTATTAAAGATTTTATCTTTTAAAAATAAAATTTGATGTTGATAGTTAACTTTAATAGCTAAAGACTTAACAGTGCACTCCATATGAAGTGCATTAGTTCACTTTATAGCATTACTATATATATATATATTTATATATACGGTTTTGCTAAGGCGCGCTCCGGAGCGTGCCTTAATGCATGCTCTAACCGTTACCGTAACGGAATTCTTGCTACAGTGCTCATGCAGCCAACCAAGAATTCCGTTACAGTAACGGTTGGAGCGCGCATTAAGGCGCTCTCCGAAGCGCACCTTAACAAATCCGTTTATATATATATAGAAGAATGTTAAGAATCACGTCATTACTATGTGGGATCGTGAAACGATGTTGTTTCAAGGATTTTGAGAAAAAAAAAAAAATTTCCAATTCTGTTGCGGAGGGGAGGCGAATTAAAAAGGAAATGGCACCGGCCATGGAGAGCAGAAACGATGCCGACCATGGAGGCCTCTTAGATCTCTCTCCTTCTCTCTCTCTCTCTCTTCCTCTCGAGCAGAGAGTGTAGATGGGGTGCTGCTATGCTTCGTCGATCGCATTGCGGTGCTGCTTTGCTTCATCGACGTCGCAGCTCGCTGGTGCAGTGGCCACTCTGCTTTGCTCTCGCCAACCCTCACCATTCATGTTGTTCGCTCACAGCTATTCTTGTCGCCTCTCATCGTTCGCGCTGCTTTGGAGATTTTTTTTTTTGCAAAATCAATGAAAAGACAAGTTTAACTGACAAGTTTTTTTTAAAAAAAAGAGAGGTGAAACGACTTCGTTTCACGATCGCACACAGTATTGATGCACTTTTTAGCATTCTTAAATATATATAAATATATATATATTTATATATATACATACGCATTAGCTATTTATGATTTGACCTTATAATTTTGATCAAGTCTTTATTTCTTATTTCATATAAAGAAACGTAACTTCTTTATAAATAGAAGTATTGTACGGGAGTATAGATCAAAGGAAGAGAAAGTTGATGCATTGACTTTGGTTGATACAAGTTTAAAACTTGTTGAGCGATAATTTGTGCAGTATGCTTTATTTAAATGTTTTGTAATACCAAGAAGTCAGATACGGGATCCCTTGCAAAGGATGTTCATCCCAAGAAACATGACTACGTGTATAATACATGTTTCACTTCTCAATCGCTAATCGACATTCTACTTAAGATGTTAATTTATATCTTTATATATGGATAAACGGTTCATTTAAAATTTTTCTAAGAAATTTTGGGAAGTGAGATTGAGAGGCATTGAGTTCCAGACACATTAAAGGTAAATAGGGTGTTACTGATGATTTTTGTGAAAAGTGATATAAGGAGTGTTAGAAAATGGGTGAATGTCCAAAAAAAAAAGAAGTTATAATAAAGGATTTATTCAAAATATTTCGTATAAATAATTATGTATATATATATTTATACACATACAATTATAGCCAAGGAATTATATATTTGGAAAAGGAGGAAAGGGGAATTGAAAATATGCGAGGTCCCGTGGGCCAGAATGAGAGTGAAATCACCTCCTTCATCCTTTCCTCCTCATGTAAAGGAACGAAAGTAGATGAAATCCAGCTCATAGTTCTCAAAGAATGACACGACCCCACGTGGAGAGGACTGCCAGCTCACGGACTCGAACAGTGCCCCCGCTCTCCTCCCTATTACGTACATATCATATCATATACTATCAGAAACCTAAACTAGAGGACCCTGTAGCTGTCTCCTCGTCCCTAACGCTGGCAGCAAGCTAAAGATAATATATGACCCCCCTGCCGCCTGCTCCATGCTGCCCTAGCCTTCCTCCCTTCCCTTTCTAATCCAACATATGCTCTCTCTATTATCCAAATGTACTCAATCTTCCCTTTTCCCCTTGAAGTCGGCAAATTTTGTAATTGAGTCGTATAAGATTGAAGAGGTAAATCAAAATAGAAGTGCCTTAATCACAAATTAATTGATAAAGATTGGAGAGATACGTGAAAATAGAAACCTCTTTCCAATATCGAATTTCATTGAAATTAAAATTTTTTATTCTAAATTTTGAGGTAAGGATTAGTATATTCTTTTGACACAATTACTCGGCTCTCTTCAGAGATCAAATATATTTATAGAAATGATATGAAGTGAACTGACAAGTCAATCGTTATTTAATATTTGACATCTAAGTACTTGTACACTCTATAACATTATCCTATATTTTTAATATAAAGAAATAAGCTGTCCAATTTCTTCTTTTTATCTAAAACAAACAACAAGAAGAACAACAAAGCTACCTTTACAACAATAAAATGACAAACGTGCGGTTCCAGAGAAAGCAGTCTTGTGAGTTTGGGGGAATTCTTCAAATTGATGTGCGTATCGATTTTAGAGGACTCAAAAAAGAATGTGGACAACATAATGGTCATCCACATATATACACACATAAATTAAGATTAATGAATCAAGTTTGACTGGTCATTTAATTAATTAGTACTATATTATTCATCTAGAAATTTATAATTCAATTAGACCAACCTTTTTCTTCACTTTTATGACAGCCGACCAGTAGAGAGAGAAGTTTTCTATTCTGATTGGTAAAATGTTACATAAAGAAATCCTAACTGTTCTATCAATGGATTGTTTTAGGCTGTTAGGACAGTTGGCTTTGCAGCATTCTATGATCGGAGTATTGTTGTATGGGAACGTGGGGTCTTGGGGGAATATTGGTTTGTTTAAGGTTAGGAATTTTTAAGTTCTGTTGTTCGGATAATTGTAATCAAATTCTTTGTTTTGAACAAGTTTTGAGCTTCGTGCCATCACTCATACCTTTTCGTTGCCATGGTCAAATTAATTAAGTTTTTCTTGCTATTATGGTAAGTAATTAGTTTCTCTTAACTCGAATGAATAACTAAGAGTGATATTTTTTAGTGCAGTGAAGAAGTAAACATAGAGGAATCAAAAGTTTTAAGTTCGAATTCCACAAATATCCTTTTAGATTAAGTCAATTTGTCAAAATCGTCCTTCCCCACCGTGAGAAGACTTCATTTGACTAGACTTCAAGAAGACCATAAAAATGTTGGAAATAAGTACGGCTTAAAAGATTTAGCACCGAGTGATAAAAAAGTACTGCATATTCTATATTGAGGTAAAAATGGGAAAACTTTTTACCTTTGTATTTTGATATAGTCCTTTTTCTTCCCCAGAATGATAAGTAAAAACCAGACTGAATATGAAAAATGGTAAACCAAAATGATCGTGGAATTTAGATTCTCCATGGCAAGTGTTTGCATTCTTATACATATTGATCAACAAAATGGTCCACTTCGATTGTGATGTAGACCCTCGGTATGAGTAGGACAGATGTGAGATACCAATGATCAATACTACTATAATATTGTAGGAAGGAAATGCAGCCAACAAACTATAACTGTTCAATAATAATATTATTCACTCCGTCTGAAAATAAATATCCCATATTTTATTTTGTAATGTTCGGAATTGAACATCTCATTTTCTAAACTAATAAAAACTTTATTAAAAAAAATTGGTGATGTAATGTATTAATAAACTAAGTCAAAAATTTTTTTATTAAAATGTGTGCAAATCAAATTCAGGTATTCAATTTCGGATGAAGGGAGTATTATATATATAAATAGAAAAAAGCTCGGAATATTCTTCACAACTAAGCATTACACATAATTGGAAAGAAGAAGAAGAGGAAATAATTGAAATGGCAAAAAGAGATCAGAGATCGTCTATTTAAAGGCTAAATTATATTTTTTCGATTCGAAATTGAATATCTACATTTTTACTTTGAGTTGTTCGAAAATGAATGTCTCATTTTCTAAATTAGTTAAATTTTTTTTAAGAAATTGATTTTGTTAAATATAAAATAATTAATTCATTGTCTTAAAATTTGTTTAAATCAAAATGAAACATTCAACTTCATATAAAAGGCGTATATCGGTAAAGATCAAAAGGTCTTAAACCCAAAAGAAAACATGGAGAAGAGTAACAAATAAGAGACAATTAATTAAAGAAAGAAGATAGATTGATAATCGGATTGGAGGGTATATATTAATATATTAATTAATAGTCTGGTGGACAGGAAGGACAGAGTCAAAGTGCTCTTCCCTTACTCACGCAGCTGTCATTGGATATACAAAGCCACCACAACTTCAACTTCCCCTTCCCATTCTCAATTCTTATTATGTACAGCAAATAAGAGTTTGCACCTGTCGGATCACTCACTTTTTCTCTCTCTCTCTCTCTCTAATCCACCAGCAACATCAGCAGAGCCCCCCCCCTCCCCCCCCCTCTCTCTCTATTTTTTCCCCTTCTACTTTTAGTTGAAAACATTGATACAAACAAACCCATCAAAATTTCTCCCATTTAGTTAGCTAAAACTATATCTCTTTACTCCATATATGGGTGGAGAGGAATTAGCTAGAGAGTCAAGAATTTAAGCTCAAGAAAGTGAAGGCGGGCCTCCGGTTTTGCATGGGATCATCATCCTAAGTCTGAGAAATCTCGTGCACTGATTAAGGGATTGAAGCATAGATGTGCAGGGGGGATTAATTAGAATACCTGTTTTCTGGGTATTTGTTTAAATGCCATGGCTTATCAGCATTATCGATCACCGTTTGGTGACACGACGTACACCAAAGTATTTGTTGGAGGGCTTGCTTGGGAGACACCTACGGAAGTAATGCGCAGATATTTTGAGCAGTTCGGGGAGATTCTTGAGGCAGTTATCATCACTGATAAGAACACCGGGAAGTCTAAAGGATATGGATTTGTAAGTAATTCTTATAATTAATTAGTTTCTTAATTGGGTAAATAATAAATACCCAAATCATGATCTGGACAAATTTGTTAATTAATCAGTATTATAGGTTACATTTCGTGATCCTGAATCTGCAAGAAGGGCATGTGCTGATCCGAATCCCTTGATCGACGGCAGAAGAGCAAATTGTAACATTGCCTCATTGGGACGTCCCCGTCCTTCACCACCTCGAGGTATATATTGTATTTTCTTTATATTTATATAGTTTGTAAAATTAATTGAAACTAAAATAAATATTTATATTCATCTTTAATCTTATGTGTGTTAATCAATTAATATTAAAGGTAGAACACAAATAGTTGGGAATCCATATCAAGGAAGTGGTGGTCATCAAGGGGGAGCTTCTTCTTCATCCTATAGTGGTGGTGGTGGATCAGTACCAACGCCTCTGCCTCCCCCACCACCACCTGCTGCTTATATCTATCCACAATATGGGTAAGTTTGAATTTTTTTTTTAAATTTTTTTTTTTTTTGAATTTGTCAGTCCATAATATTACTCCTAGGAATGGTCCATGTGAAAGTACTGCACAAAGAAAAGGATATGTAAAATGGCAGCTGGTGTGGTATAAAAATTTCCTGCAGGATATTTATATTGTCGTAATTCTTATTCTTATTCCTATTATTATTATTATTCCCAGAAAAAAGATCAAGGATATATAATTAATCTGTGAATTTTATTCAATGCAGTTGGTGTTGGCAGATCGAAATTAAATAATTTGATATGTGCAAAATGAGTGGTCAGGTCTTGTTTATATACGTGCAGTTATTTTGGGATAACAAGATTTTATGACAATGATTTAGCGGTGTAACACCGAATTATGAAGTATTAGTACTACCTTAAAACATTATAGTGTAATTAATTAGCACCCATTTGCTGCATTAGTTATTTGGTTTGTTTAGTACTAAATGCACTTTAAAATATTAGGTTTGCTTCTATGGTAGCATTAATAGTTTGGAGTAACTGATAACATGCTAATGTTCATTACTCGAACTACTTGCTAGTGGAGAGTTAGAGCCTGTTTGTTTTGGCTTAAAAAATTAAAGCACTTCTTTTGTTCCAATACAATCTTATTTTTTAGATTTTTGAAAAAAAAAACATAAGTTGAGAAATAAGTCAAAATTTGATTTATTGTTTATAGCTCTTAAAAAAGACACTTTTAACTCACCAACTTTCATATTAGCTTTCCTTAATTTTTTTCCTTCTTATTTTTTCTCTCGTTTTTATCAAACTATTCTTTTATTTAAATGTTTATTAAAACAAAATAATTAAATTGTTTTTTTTTAAAGTCAAAACAAAAAGGGCCTTAATCATGCATGTGATGCAGCTCATATTGCTAAGTCTTCTGTAGAAGCTTTGTTAATAATAATAGTGATATATATAGAAAGGGAAATCTACCCACAACCGTAGTTAATATTTATGAGGGGTTTCTAGGAAAGGAAACGAATTAGTGTTATACTAATGATCTTTATAGAGGTTTTCAGTTGGTTTAATTTTCGAATTTCATTTTCCTTGTCATAATTAGACGAATATTAATGACTAGCATAATTTGTCTTGATCGTAAGTAAGTTCTTAAGACGGAGATTTCGAATTACATACTTGTAAAAGTTTCAATTTTATTCAAAATGTGTCGTACCACAATCACTAAGTATAATCAGTCTCTTTTTTTTTTTCATAAAAGAAATTTAATTACAATGCATGTTGTCTTTTAATAATTAAGACCATATTTATCTTGATTAGTATCTGAATATTTGGAGAATGCAATGTCCTAAGATCCTCTCCTAACCATTCCATATAGCCAGGACAATCTTTTCTTTCTTTTTGGTACCTCAATATCATTTTACAGGTCAACAATGAGGCCATTATTTGCAGGCTTTTAAAAGATCTTCAAACCTACCCCCAGCAAAATAATTTTTTTTTTTTAAAAAAGGAATTCTTTTTCTCCTTGGGAGAATACCAATTCAAATATATATATATATATCTACATTTTTTTCTTTTATACCCTTTCTCTCCCTTCGAGAATCAATAATGACATCTCATCTACCCTCGACGTGTTTCAAATTCAAAATCTTCCGCTCCTAAATGTTACCACTTACGACTAAGATAGAAATACTTTATATATATTATATATATATATGTATATATATATATCCACATTTAGTTACCATGATAATGCTGTCTTATTTATTTATTTTTTTGCTAAAGAGTAAATTTCATTCGGAGTAACTTTCTTTTTTGTAAGAGAAGGGTACAATGAACATTGGCATCATCCATAGAATCCAAAATAGGATGAACATTAGTACATTATTTAGATAGGAAAACATTGTTAATTTTTAGAAAAATAAATAAATAAATAAAAAGATATAGAGCATTTTGATAAGAAACTCTCCATCTGTATTGGATATATCGCCCTAAGTAACTTTGTTAAGAAAAATTTGAAAAAGTATTTTAATTAACTTTCTTGTTAATTCGATTAAAAATAAAATGTTAACCATTTTATTACAACAATTTCAACAACTAGCCAATAATGACTAACCCAAGAGATTGGGATGAGTTTCTTGATTAAGGGATTAAGGATGTAGGACCAAGAACTGGTCTAGTGTTTCAAATGGCCACAGTATGTATATTGTTTTATTTTTATTTTTATTTTTTTTCCATTCCTTGGCAGAAAGTTGTTGTAAATGCTGATTAGTGACAGACTTGTCCCTTTTCCTTCCCTGTTTCCTTCTCTTTTATCCTACCGAAAAATGATAAATAATATTGTTCTCTTAATTTCCAGGTACGCAACCTATCCACCCGATTATGCCTACCACCAGGTTAGTACTTAATTAAGATAGAGGTTTTAATTTATTTCTCTTTGGCAAAAGCAAAAGAAAAGGAAAAAAAAAAAAAAAAAAAAAAAGCTCTTGAACTTTTTTTTTTGAACGTTTCGAGACCTGGGTGCTCGCTCGCTCCAACCCGTGGGTGTTCCCGGACAAAAGTCTCTTGGACTTGTTTTCTAATGAAAGTTGAAAGCTAAAACTAAAGGCAAAAGCATGTGATAACTGTCATAAAAACAAAAAACAAGAATCATACAAAAGAAATGAATGATGTAGAGTAACCCTACAATGTATATATACATATATATAAAAATATATTTATACATTACTTTTCTCTGAATGAATAATAATTGGTTTTTAATTTGAGTGCATGCAGGGAATTTACAACCCACAGATTCATCAACCAGCAGCTGCTCAGTACTATCCCCAACTATATGCACCAGCTGCTTCTTCTTCCGCAATGGGCTCTCCATATTTTTACGGATATTCCATGCAAGCATCGAGGGGAGCATTTTCTCCGACCCCGCCGGCAGGACAACGCATTCAAGGTCCACCGTCATATCTGTACTACCCTAGCCACCACCAGATGGAAGCCTGCTTCACACCCTATCCTCCAACTCCTCTTCCCTTATTACAACCAACGAGGAACCCCTTTGCCCCTTCCCCTGGTAAGTCCTTTAATTTCTTTCATAATCTTTCATTTTCATATTATAAATTTTGCATAAGATATGAAACATTATTAAACAAAATACCACAATATTATTCATATATAGTTTTATTTATTTTTCTGCATGGATTAATAATAATGTAAAGAAATATTTTGGAGGGGCCAGAGAGGGATTGAAACCACGTGAGAATACCTGTCCAGTATGTATGTGCTGTGACACATCAATATGGGTCAAATGGAAAGTCATGCCAGTGAGGCATAAGAGAGTAAACCAACAGTGAGAACATGTGATATTTCATATCTAGAGGAGGATGAATATGGTTCTCTGAAGTTTGCAGTGCATCAAGTGGCTCTTTTTGTGTATTTATATATGTTTGTATGTATAGGCCCACTATATATCCCCCGCACCAAAATTACTCTTTTCTCCGTTCCCACTTCTAATCTTGAAAAACTGCTAAACGTATTAAATAGTATTGGTCACATTGGAGAGTTTCTGGTTTCTTTTAATAATAATATTATTAAATAAGCAAAAAATTATTATTTTTATCTAGGGGTATTCGGATCATCACTTCACACACACCTTCATACCCTATTATATTGCTAGGACATGTAGGGAAATAAGAAAATTAAAAAAATCTCACTTTCAAATTCAATAATAAGGGTATTAGGGTTCAGGATTCTGATGCAGTCTGGCGCCCGTCCATTCTTTCTCTCTCCTGTGTTGACCGGAAAAGTTAAAGAAGGAATTTTTTTTTTTGGGTGAGGGACCACAATAGCCTTTTGCTTGTGTACCTCCCTTTTTTAGTGTTGTGATGGTTGTAAAAAATTAATAAAATATTTAATAAATTAAAAATAATAATTTATAATTAGTAATAAAGAAGATAATTATAAAAATGACTTAAAAATAATTATGGATCATGCATGTTTATCCATTAAAAAGGAAATTTAATTTTTAAGTTTGTACATTCTAGAAAATTATAGTTCATATTAATTTTGTACAAAATTAAATATGCTTCTAACTCTGGACACTTCTTTGTATTTATTCAATTAATTCTTTCAATCTCAACATAAACAACCTTTCAAATACTCCCTCATTTACTAAATACGATGATATTTAAAGAGATTATAAGGGTACAATTGATAGATATTTTTTTAATAAATACTCATCAGGAAATAAAAAACTAACTAAAAATGCATCTTAAGAAATATAAAATGACTTTTATTGTAAAATAATTTTTTTAAAAAATTAAAATGCTAGCTTTACCACCTTAACATTGCCTATTTCTATGATCTTGTCTTTGTGAATATGCTAAAGTTTGGGTGTAATATTTGGTGGCAGATTCACGAACTCCTCAGCAAACCTCGACGACGACGGCAACGACGACAACAACAGAGGCAGAAGCTGGGGTGGTCACCTCGGAAAGTCCGAATGCCTAAGAATTGCTGATCATCATCATCATCATAGAAACATACATGCATGACAATTCATGATGGGGCAAAATAGTACTGCTACTAATTTCTCAATTGAGTATATTCTTGACAACATTAAGTAATTAATGTGGTCATGATCATCGATCCAGCCATCCATCCATCGTCAGTAACTTTCCATTTTTCTAAACTATTCATAATTCTTTTGAGTCCATGCCTTTTTAATCCATGGCTGGTTACTGCTGCATCAACTGGCTTTCTATAGCTAATTATTAAATATCATCTCCTCATGATCAATAAGGCAATGGATGTAAACATGGACCATTAGCAAATTCAGGGTTATTTTTTCTCCCTTTTAACAGAAATAAAAAAAATTCTTTATCATTTTCTTTCTTTCTCATTCTTTTTTTTTTAATTATTATTTTAGGAAAATGTTTGCCTGTGCTCAAATATAATTTGTTTCCTTTGTAGAGAATTGGAAGAGAAACCCGGTGAAGTAGAATCATGAAACTTTCTGTAATTCTGCTAATAAACTTTGTCCCCTTTTTGTTGAACGAGAATAAAGATTAATTTAATTCTTTTTATTACTAGTTCGACATTGAATATTTTTATTTTGAATCGTTTGAAATTACATGTTCTATATATTAAATTAATCAAAATTTTAAGAAGAAAAGGACATTGTTATTATTATATTAAAAATGAATGAAGTCAATTTTTATTTAAAGAAATTATTCAAATTAAGATGAAGAGGGCAATAATTTCCCAGGGTCTGGAGTACATCTTCTCAATCTCCACCACCGCAAGGTTAAAGCATTTCTAATTGCACTTAGCAAGTAGTATGCAGGAAAATAGAGTCGAATCCACGACCTGTGATATGAAAGGTACACTTTCGAACCACTCGACCATGGGATGTAAAGTTAGTGGATATTAATTAAATTATTATCATGCTTATTTTTATTGGTGGTAAAAGTCTACATAAAGACCATGATTGTAGCTTATGAATTAAAGTCTATATTAATGGCCTAATTTTAATTGAACACCAGTTTGAGTCTTAATTTAATCGGCATAATTAAAAATAACTAAAATTATATTTAATAATAATAATACAATGTAAATAAGGAGTAAAGGAATTAATAAGTATCATTAAAAATTTTACCGTTTGTAAAGTTTAATTCCTTTTTTTTTTTTGAAAAAAAGGGAAAAGAAAATATAACAGTGAGAAACATTATTTTAAGGATTTTTTTTTGAGTTTATTGAACGAAGAAATGTAAAATTTGATTAAATTATCATGTAATGTTAGAATATATTTTAATTTTTTTTTTGTTAAATATAGAGTAATTTAACCTTTATGTATCATTTTTAAAATATTGGCCAATACAATTTATATTAAATAGACCTTCGCCCACCTAACTAAAGTCAATATTACTCCCTCTGGAAATGAATCGGGATAGAGGAAGTGCAGTTTTTAATATTTTATAAAATGGGTAAGATTCTGTCAAATTTCGTCATTGTAGACGATGCTTTAAAATACAAAACAAAAAAAAAAAAAAATATAAAGATTTTTGAAAAAATTAATCTAAATTCAAAACGAACCATTGATGGGCTGTGATGAAAATCAGATAAAAGAATCATTTCTTTAAGAATTGTGAAACATGAGTTATCTTCCAAATGGTTTTGTCTCTACCATTTGAAGTAACAGTAGACCTAGTCCTGTATATTCTAGGTTCTTTCGTACACTTCAATTATTCCTTCGACTATGCTTGTTCTGGGAAAAGACCCAAATCGAGATTTCCCTCCAAACCTATATGCAATTCATATGATAAAGGGTAATTAGGTAAGACTAGAGAAGCCCACGAGGAATTTCTTCAAATTTACCTCCTTCGGGAAGGGGGGAGGGGGGAGGGGGGCACATTTCAATTTTCATGCACCAGATGAAATGACATAAAACACCAAACACAAAATGACAAGACTTAGTGATACCTAGCTCAATCTGCACAATTTGGATGTTCATTTCGGCCAAATTATGAATAGAGCATGAATACTGTTAGATTCATAATTGTGTTTTAATCATACAAGTCAAAGCTAAGTTATAGTTCTAGATTAAGTACTCATTATCATCTTCATTCAAAATGTCATGCTCAACCAAATACAAACTTATGCTAGCCAAATAAACAATACACTTGCCTTCTTAACTTGTATTGATAAATGTATGTTATGAACTAATAATTTTATACTCCCTTCGTCCTATTATAAGTTATTTAAATTCATTTTTTTTATCACTAATTATAAATTATTATTATTAATTCATTAATTATTGTATTTTTTTCTTTTACCATATTACTTTTATTTCACTCTTTTCCCTTATTAATTTGATTTGACCGTGGGTGACTGTCACTGGAGTCAAACTCATCATTCCAAGTACCCGAACCGGGCACAATAACCTTACTCGACATCTCTTTTCTCACTCATTAACCCATGGAATAAGGTGATATATATATTTTTTATATTACTAGCGAATACATTGATATTTCTCAGAAATGACCAAATTCATGATTAAACCAAACAACTAGTAAACAAAAGACCAGGGGCCATTGAGTCCGGCCTAGGCAGTGCATAGCCCAAAATAACTGGTTCACAAAAGGACCGGTGTAGAACAATGCTGATTAATTAGTTCCCATGTAAGAATCCATACAGCACTGCAAGGAAAGTCAAATCCGAGGAATTAATACTAAGGAATAAACATAAAAGAAAGGTCCCACGAGGGTATTTGCTTCACTTCCATAACAGGCAAATCAATAATCTGCCACGGGCAATATCAACAAACATTCCCATACACGAAACATATAAATTAAAGATCAAGACTCAGAGAGTTTTACATAGATAGAAAGATTTTTTTTAAGTATGTTGAAATCCCACTGATGTAAACCTCATGCAAAATTTAGTACTCATGGGGGCCATTGCAATTAAGGATTTGCAACATTTGATTGCCAAATGTAGATGAAGTGGACAAACAGCAGTGCTGAGTAATTAACTGCCCTACTATCCCCTCTCTGTAAACGTTGGTTTCAATTAACCGCCCTTCTAATATATCTGATCCATCGTTTTCCTTCAATTTCCTCATTATGATAATCCAGATTCGAGAATACCGAAGCCATGGAGGAGTTGAGCATTGCATTTAGCTCTGGTTCCGTTCTGACTATGGGTTCTTCTTCTAGTGGTCAGAAAAACTTTGAGCCCTTCAATTTTTTTCCAGACAAAGATCAAGATTCTTTTGAATCACGGGCTCCTCCGACCTTCGATCTTGAGGAAAAAGATGTTGATGTTACGGTTGCATTACATATCGGTCCTCCAAGTTCCTCCACTGGTTCTGTGAAGTCAAATGATCAAGAAAAGAAAGTAGCACCAAATCTGGTCAGCATGCCTGCAGCAGCCCAATATTGGGTACCAACTCGTGCCCAAATTCTTGTTGGTTTCACCCATTTTTCCTGCCAAATTTGCGACAAAACATTCAACCGATACAATAATCTCCAGGTGCAAGAAACACCTCTAATTCTCTGAATATCATAATGAGCACTCTTTATCTGCCCAAAGCAACTGCTTTTCATTAGGGTTTTTCATTACAATTGTCGAACTTAAGATTGTTGTTTTAGAGAACAACTTTTCTACTAGCTGAACAAGTTATGTATTTAACATTAATCTTATTGTGATTTGTTTTAGATGCATATGTGGGGACATGGATCGCAGTTTCGGAAAGGACCAGAGTCTTTGAAGGGAACACAACCTGGGGGCATGTCCGGCATCCCATGTTACTGTTGTGAAGAAGGTTGCAAGAACAATATAAGTCACCCAAGAGCAAGGCCACTGAAGGATTTTCGTACACTGCAGACACATTACAAGAGAAAACATGGGACCAAACAATTTTCGTGTCGGAAGTGCGGGAAGTGTCTGGCCGTGAAAGGAGATTGGCGAACTCATGAGAAGAATTGTGGGAAACGTTGGCAGTGCATGTGTGGTTCTGACTTCAAGCACAAGAGGTCACTCAAAGATCACATCAATTCTTTTGGTTCTGGTCATGGCCCTTCTCCTCCTAATTCACTTCTTCTTGATGAAGTGCACATTGAAAGCAATTACATGAGTACTCCTTCTCTATCTCTTTAATTTGAAGGATCCATCACTAGTTTTGGGGATTTCCGTCATATTTCTAGGGATTCCATGAATGAAAGGAAACCCCGAATAGTCATAGTATATATTGGCTGACATCTATATGCACTTGGATTAATTCTAACTGATCTCTCACGATTAATCATCATTTAGATCCATTTATACATTTGTAATTTATCTTGATTTGATTCTTCAAGGAAACATAGGGTAATGGTTTTTAGGTTTTTTTTTTTTCCCTAAGCTTTTTAGTAAATTACTAAAGTTTTATGTTAACTGATGCTTAGGTAGCGGAACAATTGAGATGGGACGCTAGTAAAAGAAAATCAGGTTAACTAGGATTCAAAGTTCCATGACATTAGAAATGGGCCGGACGATTGCCTATTCATACTCTTCCTCTTGTATAATTTTGATGGTGGATCAGTTCATGACTTATGTTACTAAATCACACAGTGATACTTGACTAGTTGTTTTCTCTCTCTTTTTCCGATTTTAAATATTACCGTTTATCACTAAACTAATTAGACTTGCCAAATGATTAATTTAATATGCACTGGGGAGGGTGTTTATAATTTTTTCTCAACGAAAATTTAACTATACATAGTACTAATGGTTTTTTTTCCTCCTTCGATAGTGGTGGGTCAAGTTTTAAGTATTGCTTCAGCCCACATAACATCTAGTAATTCGAAAACACAGTCTTATTGAGGATCATCTGTTATGTAGGCTAAACCACTTTAATTTTTTTAAATTTAAAATTTTTTCTTTTG
>JAOXNR010000031.1:5462506-5475647 GCA_028571225.1 Parsonsia alboflavescens
TGGAAAAACCTGGATAAATTTCTATCTACAGAACGGATTTGGTTCGTAACAGTCCATTCATTTCTATTATTTCTATGTGTGTATAAATATATATATATATTTTGGACATAAAGAATTTAAAAAAAAAGAAAAAAAAGATAAGGGATAGTTTCGTTTTCGTTTCTCTTGACCAGTCAAATGGCGGCTTACATATTGTGCAGGGGAAACAAATTTAATTAATTACAATCAATCATATCACTTTATTTGTAATTGTTTTTATATATGAAGATTTAGATATATAAATAAATTTTTTTGCATAAATCAACTATTTAATTAACTCTTCAATTGTTGAGTTTTCAGATCATTCACATGAATTTAGTACATAATGACTTTGTATCTTTACACATATAAAAATACAACGATTGTTTTTGTATTTTTAAGTTACAACTAGGAATATCATAAAGGTTTATAAATATATATTCAAGACTTAGTTCTAATGGGCTAAACCGATTAGTTGGATATTTTCTTATTCCTTTTAGGAAAAATGCCAAAACACTAATCTTGTAAGGATTAATTAATTAACAAACTAATTAATTAATTCAAATCCATAGCCTAATCACATTGGGTTTCAGAGTATATTAATACTCTTTTACAATCAACGTAAAAAGTCCAATGTCATCATATCATTAATTAATATATCACATGTTGAAGTCATTTATCTCCTTAAATACTTTTTATGTTTCTTTTTAAATAGAATATGATTCTATTTTATAATTTATTAGTATCTCCATAATAATCATAGACAAAAAACATACAATAATATTAACTAATTATTTTTGTTCAAAGAATAATTCAATGATTATGAACCCATTTGCTGCTATCCCTCAGCTCACCGCCGATCCTCCACATCCCAAGCTTTTTGGTCGACCGTTGACGTCACTGCTCACCTCCAATGGTAGCCGGTCACTGTCATCTTGACCGCGGCTGTAAAGCATTGCCAGTTTTGAAGGACTCTTATCTCTAGCCGAAATACCGAATTAATTAATCCTTTGATGCTACTTGCTCTTTTATTTTCATTTATTTTTTTTTAATATGAGTTTATTTTTATGTTATTCTTTGATTAGTTCTTTATAGGTGAAAGCTCATCTAGGATCACAGAGGTTCCTTGTATTAGTAGAATGCAAATCGAGGGATGTATACAAACGAATTAATAGAGGATGAGTGGAAAGGATGTAACGAGTGGACTGTCAATTTCACGATATTACCCATATTACGCCTGCCTTGCAAGCCCATCTGTGTATTCATATGTTATTCTTAAGTTTTAAGATATTATTACTAGTATCATTTATTAATTTTTTAATATAATTTTATAAATTCATAAAATAGCTATTTTGTACTACTAATAATTTTGTTTAACACTAGTCTAAATATATACGTCCTCCACTTCTCCCTTCGAAATGTTTTTTCTTTTTTCAGGTTTTACATTTGCATCAGTTACAAAGACAATCGATCAATATAATTTTAAATTAATTTGACTCAAATTTTTATTGTAGTAAAATAGTTAGAGTAGTATTTAATTATATATTTCAAACTCTCTTTCCTTAACTCTATTACTCACTAGTCACTCCTGTCCCCCCGAGTACTAGACAGAAATTAGTTAGTAAAAAATTGAGAGGTAAGTACTCAAATTCTTTGATTAACATATACCAAAATATTATTCGGATTGTATTATATATAAGTTATTAAGGTATCATTAATCCTTAACTTTGCTTGGGTTTATCAATTCCAGTGAAACTAAGTAGTTTAATAACACGAAGAGCATATGCAATAGAGCTTCATCCTACTATTACTCACGACTTTCTCTATTAATGAGTGGTTGAGAATTTTTTTTTTTTAAAAAATAAGTTAATAAAAGTCATTAATTAAATTAGTTGGGTTTAAGAACCTATTTAATTTAATGGTATACTAAAAAATCTCAAGAAGTATTACAATTTTATTTTACAAAATAAAATGACAGATAAGTATTTTTTTTAAAATTTTATTTTATTAAGTTGATAGTAGTAGAACGGAAGGGAGGGAATATAAAAGAAAATGAAAAAATGAAAAAAAAAAATTGGTTTGATGAGATGACTATGAGCCTCACGTGTCGGCTTTGACAAATTTAACCTTAAATGTACACCGTATATGGGTAGGAAAGAAACAATGAGCATATCCAGCAGTTTGAGAGAGTGCCAGTGGCCAAGTTAGATGGTGTTTCTCGATTACAGTCAAAGGTTGCCTACCGGGAAGCTTAGAAAGCAAGCTTGGCGTATTAAAAAGTTAACACGCTTTTGAAAGCTGGCATATGACATACTCAATCTCAAGTGCTGCACTTTTCTCCCTTTCCTGGAGACTTCTAATTTCTACTAGATATAAACACACTCCAGATTTCCTTTGCTTCCTCACTCCAAAACCACAGAAATTAAACATATTTCATTCCATTGCTTACCATCCAAACAAGTCCTCGTCTTACATATTCTGTTCTTCTGCAACACCTTTGAAATTAAACAATTCATTATGGCCACCACTACTAGTCTTCCCGTCACAATGCAACTTCTGCTTCTTGGGCTGATGATCAATGCCGTTTTCGCTGGAAGGATGCTTGGCAAATCGGGCCAGGAAGACCAAACCATGATTTTCCAGTACCACAAAGGTCCTCTTCTAACAGGTAAGATCACCATTAATATCATCTGGTATGGAAAATTCAACCCCTCACAGAAAGCCATCGTCTCCGATTTCGTTACCTCGTTATCGTCTTCCCGGCCATCTCCAATCCAGCCCTCGGTTACCTCCTGGTTGAAGACCATTGAAAAAAAATACTATACTCTGATTAAAGCCAAGAATTCACCAGCCCAGCCCACGCTCGGCACCCAAATCCTGGACGAGCAGTATTCCTTGGGCAAATCACTCAAACTAAAACAAGTTGAGGAATTAGCTGCAAAGGGCGATGATCAGATGAATGCGATCAATGTGGTGTTAACTTCCTCCGACGTGGCAGTGGAAGGATTTTGCTCCAGCAAATGTGGAACCCATGGTTCCCTTTTATCATCTAATAATAAACGGAGTCAGGGCAAGACTGATAATTACAAGTTTGCCTATATCTGGGTCGGCAACTCGGAGACCCAATGCCCGGGTCAATGTGCCTGGCCGTTCCACCAGCCCATTTATGGACCACAGAGCCCACCTTTGGTTGCACCTAACAATGATGTGGGCTTGGATGGTATGGTCATGAATTTGGCAAGCCTATTGGCTGGGACCTTCACCAATCCATTTGGAAATGGGTACTATCAAGGACAGGGTACCGCTCCACTGGAAGCAGCCTCCGCTTGCCCCGGTATCTACGCTAAAGGAGCATACCCGGGTTATGCTGGGAATTTGCTGGTGGACTCTGAATCCGGTGCAAGCTACAATGCCCATGGTGTAAATGGAAGGAAATATTTGCTTCCTGCACTTTATGATCCCACCAATAATACATGTTCCACTTTGGTTTAGAGTTGAAGTATATTTTTCGTATAAATTTTAGGGGTTAGGAAAGAACAAGTATGACAATGTGTGAGCATATGTAGAGCATTTATTTGTTTATTCCTTTACAGTTAAAATTCATTTATTGCTTATTTTATCATGAATTAAGAAATTACGTGTATCTATTTTTATGCCTTCTATATTTGTGTATACTATACCTTTGACGATATTTCACGTTATAATAATTTACTATTTAATGTTAAGTATAGAAACCAATCCACTAAGTGAGAGCTTCAAATTGATACATATAACATAAACATAAATATTTAGAAACTCACTAAGTGGAATTCAAGCTCAAGGTGGCTTGCCCTCGCATAAACTTTTCATTGTGAAGTTATTGTTCATCATCAATCTCACTTCGCTTAGCTAGAAAGCACCCATTATGATCTCTTGATTATATAAAATATAAATACCAACTATCAAAAAGTACGTGCTTTTCACCCCTTATACTATTTCCTTTATTATCCTCTTACTAACTTAAATTTCGAAATCCTGATACTCTTTAATCACTTCATGCGAATGTTTGGAAATAAGTGAAGTTATATTTGAAAATATATGTAATTCAATTAAATGAATTTTTGTTTCATATTCTTATCTTTTTCTTAAAAAAAAAGGGAAAAAAGAAGATCTTGACTCATTTGGTTCAATTAATGAATTTAATTAATTAAATATCCATTAAATTAGAAATATTCTTTTCAATAGCCTTTTTTGAAATGTAACATGAAGAAATATATAAATATATATATATATATATATTTATACATATATTAAGATGTCTTTATGTTTTCCTAAATCTCTTCATGGGTTTCATTTCTTCCTTCAGAGCATAAAATTTGATTAAAACTTGTTCCGAGTAATTTTATTTTTCAGTAACTAACACTTTAGTTGTTTCGCATTTTTTTTCTTTTTCTTTTAAATATTTTCGACCTTAACATATTTGACTTTGGTCTAATCCACTAAAATCTAACAAAGTCAGCATTTCGTACACTCTTTATGGATATTTTGGAAAATAAATATTTTATATTATTGTTTTTAGTCCCTAAATTAGTATTTTGATAATTTTAATCCCTAATCTTTTTTTAGAGATTTTAACCAACCCATCCACGTTAATTGTTGTGTAATTTTAACATTCTAATAAAGTTAATAATAATAATATGTCAATAGAATTCTCTATTTATAATAAATAAATAAATAAATATAGATTAAGCCTCCAATTCAATAATTTTGACTACATTTTGATATATATCATGCCAACCAAGGATATATTGGTCACATTTTTTAATTGCAAAACATTCATAGATTAGAATTTTTCTTTTAATATTTAAGCCTGCAATCGTTATCCTTAGATGTGCACAGGCTCAATCTAAAAGGAGGGTGTTGGTGAGATTTGAATTGAAATGTCCCCGAAGGGACTTCAATTAATATAGTTAACAATAGGACCATAGCTAGATGTCAATCCAAATAAGAAGTCATTGGAATATAAGAACCAATGAGAGTGTTAGTGAAACTTAAAATTATTGAAAAGTGAACTAATAAAAATATTTAATTCGAGTGAAAAGAATATTTTAGTAATAAAAATACTGGTAACGTAATAACCTCTATGTTATATCATAACATCAATATAGTCATTTTGGCAAACAAAACTTGGAGCAATTTGGTTCTTGACATAAATTAAATTGGTAAAGGATTATAAAGAGGTAAGGGTATTGACTCATGATTAATCTAGATTAAATCTTGAATAAGATTAGTGATTTCTCACGTACTTAAATCCTGATTAAATGATACGATTTACATGTTCTCACAATATTTGATTTGCTTACAAGAGAGCATGATCTAAGAACTCTGAACTAATTGAAATTTGTCGATGGAAAAAAAAGTTTATTTATGAATTTAGGAGTAACATCGATAACATCTGCTCAAGTTGGAGCAAGCATCCAAAGCCAAATAGCTCATACTTGCTGCCATTAAATAATGAGAAAGCTCCCATATAAAAAAACAGTTCATGGCTAGCTCTGGGTGATGAACTTCTGGTCCCTTTCAATCCTCCCTCGTGTCTTTTGACTAACCAAACCAAATACATCACCGAATTTTACTCGTTTTTCAACCCACTTAGATCTTGGCTGTTAGCTGTCCCCATAGTGACCGAAACCCTTAGCTGGAAAATGATGCGATCCAAGTGTAAATTCGGTAGCGAGCTAACCCAGCAGGTACCTTACCTCAATACTCATAGGACTCATTACTATAAAGTTAAAAAACACGCTGTCAAGCTGTATGCATTGCACTTTCCTGCTGGCTTCTTTGTAGCGTTTAGACAAGCAAGTCGTGGGCACTATATATATAGCAGTCCTTCCCTTCTTGTTTCTCCATTCCAAGGTTGTAGGGCAACTAGTACCAAAGCACCTCCCAAACCCCTTTCTTTTGCTTGCTGAATTCCCTTGAATTACCATCTTAAAAAAATGTCTTTACATAGTAGCCATTTTCTTATAAAGCTCGCAATACTTGTTTCTCTAGTTCATTTAACATTGGCAGCAAGGCAACTCAATAAAACATCGCAAGATCAAGAAAGTTTGGCCTTTGAATACCACAATGGCCCTCTTCTTAGCGGTAAAATTTCCATCAATCTCTTTTGGTATGGTAAGTTCAAGCCATCAGAACGTGCCATAGTTTCAGACTTCATCACCTCATTATCCTCATTTTCGTCCTCTGCAAATCCCACCACAAACCAACCATCTGTTTCCAAATGGTGGAAGGCCACCGAGAAATACTACCATCTGATCAAGTCCAAGAAATCCTCTCCCCTGGTCATCTCAATGGGTACTCAAATTCTTGATGAAAACTATTCTTTGGGCAAATCTCTCAAGGATCAACACATCAAACAGTTGGCTGCCAAGGGAGATCAAAAGAATGCCATTAATGTCGTGCTAACAGCTTCGGATGTTGCAGTTGAAGGATTTTGCACAAGCAGGTGCGGTACACACGGGTCATCTTTAACTCCTGGAGGTACCCCAGTCAAGGGCAACATTTACAAGTTTGCATATATCTGGGTTGGTAACTCAGTGAGTCAGTGCCCTGGTCAATGTGCCTGGCCCTTCCACCAGCCCATGTACGGTCCACAGACCCAAGCCCTGCTTAGCCCCAATAACAATGTGGGCTTGGACGGAATGGTTATAAACTTGGCTAGCCTGTTGGCCGGGACCGTGACTAACCCATTTGGAAATGGGTTCTATCAAGGACCAGCAAATGCACCCCTGGAAGCTGCCTCGGCTTGCACGGGAGTTTATGGAAATGGGGCCTACCCTGGCTATGCCGGGGACCTCCTTTTGGACCCCACAACTGGTGCAAGCTATAATGCACAGGGTACAAACGGCAGGAAATACCTCCTTCCGGCCTTGATTGACCCTTCCACATCGGCTTGTTCCACTTTGGTCTGAGATTGTTTTATGTATAGATCATATGAAAATTCTTTGATTCTTTATCATCATCGAATGGTAATGTCTTATTCTATATTCTTTGAAATCATAGCAGCATTCTTTGTTATTATAATTATTTTAAATTTACGATCTTGTCGTTTGAATTTTATTACAGTAAATTTAGAGGTGGGAGCTAGTCTAATAAACATTGCAGAAATTTGGACGATAATAAAAATGTAAATGAATTCATATTAAACATCTATTTAAATCCATTAATGTTAATAGATGTTTAAATGAACAGTCATCAAATTAAATAACTATCCATTTAAAATGTCAACACCTTGTGAATATTCATTTACATATAGTTAATTAGATTTTCACTTTATTCTGTAAAAATTATATTTTGTCTAAAATGAATTTGAAAATATTTCAAATTAGCCTTAAGACTTCAAATTTTTACAATATCGGCCCCAAAAATTATCAATTGCCCTTAAACTTTTAATATTTATCACCTATGAATTTTAATTATTATATTTTATGCCTATATTAAAAAAACGAAAAATAGAAAGACTCTCAATGAGATCAATCATTTGATTTTTAGGCTAATAATTTCAAAACAAGCTCAAAGTGATGATGAGTTAAATTGAATTTATATGTGTCTAAATAGCGAATATAATTTTCTTTTAAATATAAGTATTTGTGATGTTTACTTATTTCTCTTAATAAATACTAATATACATTCTTTTTGATTGATTATCATTGACCCCCCTCCACTCCCAAAAAATGGACAAAAAAAAAAAAAAAAATCAAATAGCTCGAACTTCAAAAATTTAATGGGAAATGGTTTCGAATTTTTCCAACCATACTCCCTCTGTTCCACAATATAAACGTTTTAGTTTGTTTTACTCGTTTCATAATATAAGTAGTTTTGCATTTATCAATGTATAACTATGATGTTTTTCCTATTCTTGCCCTCCATTAATATATATTCCTCTTTCATTGATTGTAAAGGAAGTAATCTCTAATTCATTACTATAATATATAAAATCAGAGATGAATGGCCAAAAATTACACATCAACTCCTCACTATCTGTCAAATCAACTCTTTGAGAGATTTGGAGACATCTCATTTAATGACTCTTGGATTTTCTATAACAAATTTCATTTATCCCATCATTATCTAAAACTTTTTATTTATTTTTTAAAAAAACTTATCTATTATTTCCTCCGTTTGGAATTGAATGTTCTAATTTGATTTACACATTTTAATAAAAATGTTTGACTTAGTTAATTAACACATTGTATTGTTAATTTTCTTAATTAATTTTTTACTTATTGAGGAAATGAGATATTCAATTCTGAATAATCCAAAATGAAATACAAAACATTCATTTCTAAACGTAGAGAGTCTAATATATAAAAATAGATACAAATGTCCAAAAAATTACAGATCAACTCCTTACCATTTGCCAAATCACCTCTTTGATCATGTCGTTTAGGTCACTAGAGGCACTTGATAAATCTAACACTTTTTAATTTTCTTAATTTATCCATTAACTCTTAAGTTTTCTTTTGACCATTTAGTTTCTCAATACAATTATTAAATTCTTTTCAAAACCAAGATATTCATAACTAAAAGTAATACTCCCTCCATTTAGAATTGAATATCCCAATTTGACTTGCATACATTTTAATAAAAAAAGTTTGATTTAGTTCATTAACACATTGTATTATCAATTTTCTTAATAAAATTTTTACTAGTTTAGGAATGAGAAACCCAATTCCTTATAACCCAAAATGGAATATGAGACCTTCATTTTTCGGATAGAGGGAGTAATATTTATGCGAAGATTCTTTAATTTTTAACAATATATCTATAAATAAAATTTAAATTTGAGATGACCAATTATTCATAATAGCTGAAGATTATGGATAAAGCAATGGTATAGACAATGGGTTTTCAGAACATGAAACATTTTGTATTAAAACATCCAACAATTTATTTTCAAGAATTTGAAAGTACTATTTGTTAATGAATATTTTTACAATAGTTGTGGTTTTTTCCCCACCATGAATTTAAAGCATAATAATTCATTGCATATGCCGTTTATATTTTATATAATTCAACATGAATAAATAAAAATGATCTGGATCAAAACCATTACAATTATGTGTATTTCAAATATTTCTTCATCTTGGTGTCTTTATCATATTTACTATATCTTCAAATATCCAATTAAAGGATACTATCATGAATATTTATTTTTATATATAATTAATACATTTTAAATTTTGGAATTTTTTATTTCAAAAATAAATAAATAAATAAAATCACGGACATAATATCATTTTATATATTGACAAGTAAATATTATAAAAATTACAAAAATCAATATGGCTAACTTATATATTATGCTCATTGAGGATGTAATCATCTAGTTATAATTATTAATGAGAGAGAATAGAAGAATTTTTGATATAATATAATTGTATTTAAGAGTTCTTAACCACTACAAGAAATTTTTTATTTAGAAAATATATTTTCCAGCAGGTATAATCTCAAAACAAATTTTGGTAGTTTTTTTTTTTTTAATTTTGTAAGCACATCTAATTTTTCATACTTTTTTATATTTTATTTGTTAAAAATTTTATATTAATTATTAAAATAATCAAAGATAAAGTCAAATTAATGACAAAGTCAATGATTATTTACTTGATCTCCAGAAAGAATAATGTACTAATGGACTTATATAGAAAATAAATTCACTTATAAAAGTGTGAGGAAGTGATGTGGATTGTAACCCATTTTGTATTTTCTGGCAGTTGCAACTGCTGGGAAAAAAAAATCACTAACTACAGCTTTTGAATTGCCTAAAAAGATTGACAGAAAAGTGAGAATTCAATGTTAACTTTAATAACTGTCGAAAATTTTAAAAAATGGCTAGAAAATAGAAAATGGATCATTTTCTTACATTTGAAATAATGTTTGCCAATAAATTTCTTATTTTTTTGGCACAAGTTCTAACGGTAAGAAAAAACAATTAAAACGACCAGAAAATACTATTTAAAAACAGTTTTCTTTAACTGAAAGAAAATGTCTGTCAGAAATTTATCCTATTTATTTTTTTTATTGAGCCACTTGAAATGACGATTAACGACTTAAATTGTAAGATAAAAATAGTATCTTTTAATTTAATGAGGTACTGGATTGTCAATAATTGTAATAATGCGAGTGAGTATAGTGATAACCCGTGATGTTGATATTGTAAAAAATGTTTTGGTAAATAAATAGAGTAAAAACATTTATAACAGAATATAACAAAGATAAAATTGCACATTAGTTTATATTCTTTTAGTAAAAAATTAAAATTTTCATTTAATTATATTTAGGTTGTTTATGTTTATTTATAAATAGATAGAAATAAGTTTGAATTATAAAAAAGTAATAATTATTATAAGTTGGAAGTTAACGATATAAGAATATACAAATGTTTAGATATAAACAAATTGTGATGCTTTTATTTTGCTCAAGTGCATATGAAGGAATATCTATTTTCTTCGTATTCCTTTCCGGGAATTCAGAGTCTCATTTTGACCTACGTAGAGATTATATAAGGAGTGTTTTTGATTCGTACAAAGTTACTAAATTCTCCTCCTCATTAATGTAATTAGAGGTAGAAAAATTATACAAGCGGATGTAAAATCAATAAGTATAGGAGGTTATTATCAAGATTTTATGAATTACAAACTTTTTTATCTTTACAAATGAAACATTTGATTTCGAACAAATTACTTTTATGGAAATATGGACATTCAAATCTTCACGGGAGAAGCATTAAAAAGGAAAATCAATGGTACAAAACTTTTGATTCCTCATCCATTTTCCCCCTTAAGTTTATTTTTGCCTCAAATCAGTTTCTCCCTATAATGATTATAAAATCCAAAGCTCACGAAACTCCTTTCATAGGTTAAAATTGTCAATAATCATAAAATATTCGATAGTTCTTACCAAAAAGAAGTTCTTTGAGTTTACGTAGGATTTAATAAAGAGCCTGGAAAGAAGTTTACAAATTAGTACTCTTTTATTTCCCTTCCTTACATACTGAAGAAAAAATGGCTCACATAATCTTGAAACTTTCACATTTCAAACTTAGAGTAATAATAATGAGTTTCTAAATAGTGAAAGTGTTGAGAAAACATTAATTTCTGCATACCTTCGTTTGTTACAACAAGAAGAATTATACTGGCTACAAAGACCTCATGTGAACTGGTTGAGTTAGGGTGGACATAATACTCGATTTTTTCACATGTTTGTAGGTCAAAGGATGGCTATAAAATTGACCTGGAGACTAAAAAGCAGTGATGGTATGAGGTATGAAGATCATGTGACTATACAAAAAAGATCGACAAAAAATTGAGAAAGTAGGCGTCCTTCTCTTTGCAATCTTTCTTTGCTGATATGAGGAATTTTGTACTTGTTAAATCCATGAGCTTTCATTATCTCAATTATGCATAATTGCAGTGTAAAGAAAATAAAATTTGACTTTTCTATTGAAAACTCTCCAAATGAATTCTCAACAGTTACAACAAGCTCATGTATAATTCTTGAATTACACTTTTTCTGCAATGATTGTATAGCTCTAAAAACCCAACATCTAAAACATTTAAATAAGAAGAATTGGTTGATTCATCAATCGAATATCAAAACCATCACTTGTGACAACCTCAATAAATTCTGCATCGTTTGGATCGATGTATGTCTTTCAATTATCTTATTGAATAAATATAGGACCATTTGAATCTTGTGGCCATTTCTCTTTAACAGCTGGTGTAATTTTCTCAATCATAAAAGATTTTATTATATCCCTAGTAATAGATGGTATTGCTTTTGACTCAATAGTTCCAATTGTACGATTTGCACTATTTCGCTGTGTTGGTTCCTTAACTGTGAAAGGAAATATATCTATCTTTCCAGAAAAGGTCTCACTTCCATTAGCATCAAATCTTGGTCGAGCTAAAGTAGCTAAGAACATGACCTTTGGAATAAAAGTCTTACTCTTAGACATTTGCAAATTATCTGCTTCATACTTTAGAAGATAATAAGTTTCTTTCTTTTTTGACATGAAAAACCATTTATCACCAATATGGACTCCATTAAGTATGTTCATAAATTTCGGATAAATCTCCAAACTTTCCCTATCAAGCATTGAGATACAAAAGTTCATTCTAACTTTTTTGTTTTCTTCCTTCAAATATGGCTTTGTCGCATTTGAGTGTCTACTTAACATACCAAAAGACAAACACCATGACACTGAAGTTTTGTTCTTCCCCAAAATATTAACAAGAGATCGAATAGTTGTTCGTTGGTTTAAAGGTATCTCTTGGACACTGTTAATATCACTTCCAATCCTTTTATGCCACAATTTTTTGTCTTCCTATAAGCAACTTCAACTAATTCACTAAATCAATTTTCTTTTCTTTGTTTCCAAATTCGTTGAACGATTACTTGTAGAAAATAATAAAGCAATCTCTTTCGTTGTATCACCTTTTAATTTCCTATTGATGCATCTCATCAATAAAGCTTCATACATACATCGTCGGTGGTCATTAGACAAAAACATCCACTTAGATCCGACTTGTTTTTGCAATTCATTACCATGCTCGATTAGGGGTGTAAACGAGCCGAGTCGAGCCCGAATATACTAGGCTCGAGCTTGGCTCGTGAAAAAATAAGGAAGGCTCGGCTCGGGCTCGAGCACGTTTAAAAATATCGAAAATTCAAATTAAAGCTCGTTTAAGCTTGGCTCGTTTAAGCTCAACTCTTGATCGGGCTCATTTAAGCTCGGCTCGTTTAAGCTCAACTCTTGATCAGGCTTATTTAAGCTCGGCTCACGGCTCTTCTAAGCATTTTTTAAAAAACTATTTAACTCAAATTTTATAATAATA
Organism: Parsonsia alboflavescens; assembly: GCA_028571225.1. Taxonomy (NCBI): domain Eukaryota; kingdom Viridiplantae; phylum Streptophyta; class Magnoliopsida; order Gentianales; family Apocynaceae; genus Parsonsia; species Parsonsia alboflavescens. The sequence goes on from JAOXNR010000031.1 coordinate 5,475,403, forward strand.
ATATCTAAAATCCAAAATGAAAATATACAATACATTTAAACTAATCAAATGGAGTTATACAATACATTCAAACTAATCACATGGAGTTATACAATACATGTAAATAGATAAGGTACCAAGGTTAAAACATCCATATTGTTTACATCATCACAGTTCAAATGCTAACCTAAGAGATTTTATTTTTTCATACATATATGTCATCACTTTGGATAATGATAATGCTTTGTTAAAGGCTCCATTTATTG
>JAOXNR010000031.1:5475747-5497238 GCA_028571225.1 Parsonsia alboflavescens
TTGGGGATAGTATGGGGGTGAGGGAGGGGGAGGATGGGTGGGTATACAATGACTTGATTTAAAGATGCAAGTTAAATATAACCCAAGTTAATATTTAAATTTAAAATTTAATAATTACTTGTGATTACTCAGATATATATCGTGTAAGTTTAATGATTTATAAATGATTAAGCTTACATTTGAAAGATACCTATATCTTAAAAAAAAAAAAAGAAAGAAAAATATGAATAAACAATTGTTTTTCTATACATAGAAGAAAGTTAATATATATTTATTCATTGAACCATTGCATAAATAACAATTGAAACTTCTATAAAAGTTATCAAAACCTGGTAGAGTAAGCGAAATTACATTTGATTCAACTCAATGCTTCTTTCTTTTATTGAAATTTATTTGTAGCTTGTGAGATTCACAAACCACACAATTTAGCGAGTGAAATTTATATCTTTTTTTTGAAAAAAACAAGGAAAGAAAAACCATAAATAAACAATAATTTTTCTATACATAGAAGCAAGTTAATGCATATTTATTCATTGAACCATTGCATAGATATCGATTGAAATTTCTAGAACAGTTATCAAAACTTGGTAGAATAAACGATATTAGATTTGATTCAACTCTAAGCTTCTTTGTATTATTGAAATTTATTTATAACTTGTAAGATTCACAAACCATACAATTTACATTTGAAAGATACCTATATCTTTAAAAAAAAAAAAAAAGAGAAAAGAAAAATATAAATAAACAATTGTTTTTCTATACATAGAAGAAAGTTAATACGTATTTATTCATTGAACAATTACATAATCATCGATTGAAATTTCTATATAAATTATCAAAATTATTAAATTAATGATTTTTTTTGTTATTAATCAACTAAATCCAGTACTAAGAAATTAATTTATTATTTAATGCATTATTCTATTCATATTTAAATAAAATAACCATAATGCTACGTAATACCAAATATTCTTATTTATGTAACAACTAAGTAAAAAAAATAGAATGCATATTTATTTAGAGTATTTTTTAAAAATATTATTATTTATTTAATATTCTTCTATATTCATTGTATAAATAAAACTACAAGGATAAACTTAAAAAAGTTACTTAATACATATTTATTCATTAAACTATTACATAAATAACAATTGAGATTTCCATAAAAGTCATCAAAATTATTACATTAATTTTATTTTTAAGAAATTAATTTATTATATTACACATTGCTCTATTCATAAAATAAATCAAATAATCAAAACTCTACATCAAACCAAAGATTCTTATTTATGTAAAAACTAGAATGTTATTTATTTAGAGTATTTTCTTAATGTTCTTATTTATTTAATATTTTCTTACATTCACCATATAAATAAAACTATAACGACAAACTTAATAGAAACGTTACGTAATACATATTTATTCATCAAACTATTACATACATATGGATTGAAATTTACATAAATTGCTCGTATAAATAAAACTTTAAGGGAAAATGAATTGGAATCATATTCCTCCCATTTCAAAATAAGTATCTTTTTTTTTTAAAAAAAAAGTCAATTTCACAATATATGTTATTTTAGGTTATCAAAACTATTTAATTGAGGTTTTTTTTAATATCATCCTTTTCCTTTTCTAAAATGACATATCATTAATGAAGAAAAATAAAAGATAATTAAAACTATTTACACTTTAAAACACAAAGGTGGGAGTAATGACTAAGATTTAATAAAGTGTGAACAGAGTTGGTAAAGTGCAGGAGGATTGACTTAATCTGAATTCAGTGATGAAATTACCAAGAAGTCCTTCCCAACTACCCCCGTTTTATTATATTAGACTTGTTTGAAGGGTCTTACAACAACCACCGCTCGACGGCCACTACGTAGGCACCCAAGTCCTCCGCCAACCCACCACGCAAGTCCCACCAATACTTGCTTATATAAACCCCTCCCGCACCTCTCTTCTTCTTCAGCTATCATTGATTAGTGAATAGAATACCAACATTTCAGTTTCTACAATGGCTCTGGCGAATGCCCATAATTCCCTCTTCCCAAACAAAGCTTTAGCCCCTCAATCGCCTCCATTGTTGTTTTCTTCCTCCAAACCTGCAAATCTCACCCTCAATCCATCGCAAAACTCCTGGAGATTGGTTCGGCCTATCTCATCCGTTCATGCAGCAGACTCTTCCAAGCCTCAGAAGCCAACTCCTCCTGCCGCCTCCGTATCGGTGACAGCAGCTCCGTTGTCGACGACAACGGTGAAAAGCAAGGAGGCTGTTCCTGCGCAATGGACTCCTGATAGCTGGAAGGCTAAGAAAGCACTTCAGCTTCCGGAGTACCCGAATCGCGAGGAGCTTGACTCGGTTCTCAAGACTCTGGATACTTTTCCTCCAATCGTGTTCGCTGGAGAAGCTAGGAGTCTCGAGGAGCGGCTTGCTGAGGCTGCGATGGGTAATGCTTTCTTGCTTCAGGGCGGAGATTGTGCTGAGAGTTTCAAGGAGTTCAATGCTAATAACATCAGAGACACATTGAGAATTCTTCTGCAGATGGGGGCCGTGTTGATGTTTGGAGGCCAAATGCCTGTCATAAGGGTATAACCTTTCGTTCTTTCTGTACGCTGGCTGCCGTGTTTCTTTTAAAGTTATACTAGAATTAAAGGTGTTAGGGTAATCTCCTGATAACCTTTGTCACATCGTCTCTTTTTTTCTTGGATTACATGTTGTCCATGATGGATTGATTAGATTTCGATCTTGCTTGGTAGCATTCAAGTCTTTATCAATTATATTTTGTAGTTTTATTGCGTCGAAAATGGTCTATGGCTGATTTTTCTTTCATAAGAATGTTTGAGTTTTATGGTTAGGCTAGGACGGCCTAACTGAATTTGTAATCTGATTATGGATCTATAGGTAGGAAGAATGGCTGGTCAATTTGCAAAGCCAAGATCAGAGCCATTTGAGGAAAAAAATGGCGTCAAATTGCCAAGTTACAGGGGAGACAACATAAATGGAGATGCTTTTGATGAGAATTCAAGGATTCCTGATCCTGAGAGGATGATCAGGGCCTACTGCCAATCCGCAGCTACTCTGAATCTGTTGAGGGCATTTGCCACTGGAGGATATGCTGCCATGCAGAGAATAAACCAATGGAATCTGGATTTCACAGAGCACAGCGAGCAGGGTGATAGGTATGTTGGTTTTTTCAAGAATTTTCCTTTTGTTTTTGGTTCATATTAATTCTTGCAATTAAAAGGGTGAGAAGTGCAATCAGGTCTTTTTCATGTGTGTCACGCTGTACTCTCTCTCTTTAAATTCATGCCAGATATTCTTTCTTGAAGGGAAAAACTACAAAAAAAAAAATGCTTCTTTGAACTGAACCTTTTATAGACAAATTGTGAATTCTCTGATTGGTTCTTTGATAGGGAGTTGCTTTTCCAAACCTGCGGATTTCATGCGTAACCAAGTCGAGCACGTCTTCAATTTTGTTGGAACATCCTTTTTTACCCTCACAGATTATGATGGAATTGCTTTTTTTTTTTTTTTTTTTGCTTGGCACTGGCAGGTATCGTGAACTAGCACACCGTGTGGATGAGGCTCTTGGATTTATGTCTGCTGCTGGACTTACATTTGACCATCCAATCATGCAAACCACCGAGTTTTGGACTTCTCATGAGTGCTTGCTCTTGCCTTATGAGCAATCTCTCACTCGTCTGGACTCAACATCTGATCTATACTATGATTGTTCTGCTCATTTTCTTTGGGTCGGAGAGCGAACCAGACAGTTGGATGGTTCTCATGTTGAGTTCCTGAGAGGAATTGCCAACCCTCTTGGAATCAAGGTCAAATGGAACTTTTGTTTTAGTTTGGTTCTTTTTGGCTTGTCTGTCTAGAAGTAAACATTCATTCATCTAACCTCTTACTAAAACTACCTACCCGTGGAGCAAGATTTTCGGCTAATAAATAACCTTTCTTTCGTTTCAGGTGAGTGATAAGATGGACCCCAAAGAACTTGTAAAGCTCATTGCAATTTTGAATCCTCAGAACAAGCCTGGAAGGATCACAATTATCACCAGAATGGGTGCAGAGAACATGAGGGTCAAGCTTCCTCACCTTATTAGGGCTGTCCGGAGGGCAGGCCAGATTGTAACTTGGGTTAGTGACCCCATGCACGGGAACACCATCAAAGCTCCTTGTGGTCTGAAAACGCGTCCTTTTGATGCTATCAGGGTAAGCTGATGTTTCCATATTTACTTTCCTATATTCTTTACATGAGATTCATTGAAGATTTACCAACAATGAGATTAGGCAAGAATTTTGGATATCATTATTTTGGTTAGTAGTTTTAAAAGTTACAAAGAGAAAGCAAATTAAGAAACAAAGTTTCAACTAAAGAAGCAAATATCCCATGAATTAACCCATTTCTAGTTAATCTTCAATCTAAACTTCTTTTTAGTTGTGGTTTCCATGTACTTGTCAATGTAGGAAAAACTTATTCTGTATTCTATTAATTATATAACAAATTTTTTCATGTGGTTGTCTGGTCAAATCTTTTATAGGTTTGCCATTGTTTTGAAATTTGAACTAAGTGGTGGAGTGCATGATATAAGCAATTTCCAATGGTTGGTTCTACTAATCCATCTACCTTTCGTTAATAGATTGTTTAACTTGATTTTTAGATGGGATCAGGTCACGTACTCATTTGTAGGCAAGACTTGGAATAATAATAATAACCCAACAATGATGCATATGGGGTTTGAATATGGTAATGTGAGAGAGGTATTATTGGAAAAGCTCCATTGCCTGAACCATTGAACAAATGATTTATTGCAGAACTACTTTTTTAGGTAGGTTGTTGTATGTCTTAATCAAGAGGTAGGTTTGGGACCCTGTGGGGAGCGGGCATGACTTCTAATAACATCCCTTTCAATGACAATTTTGCTTTATAAGGGATTCATTCGGCCCACCAAACCGTGACTCAACTATGGAGCTAAACTAATCAGTGGGTTCATCTCATGGAGAGCAACTGTTTAACACTTCTGTTTCCGTTATCTTTGTAAATGTTGGATAATAAACTTTTGTTCTTGTTCAATAGGCTGAAGTAAGAGCATTCTTCGACGTACATGAACAAGAAGGAAGCCATCCAGGAGGAGTGCACTTAGAGATGACAGGCCAAAATGTGACAGAATGCATCGGCGGATCAAGAACCGTTACATTTGATGACCTGGGCGCACGCTACCACACACACTGCGACCCTCGGCTCAATGCTTCTCAGTCCCTTGAACTGGCCTTTATCATTGCAGAGCGCCTGAGAAAGAGGAGGCTTGGATCTCAGAATAATCTTTAGCTTAATATACCTTTAGAATGCTTTTGAGGGTCGGGTCTGAAGTACCCTCCACATACATATTTTCCTTTACATAACTTGATGAATCTCATCTGAACTATTATGAGTTTTTCTGCTTGGAATGTATACAGGAAAGAGTTGTTGATTTCCTTTGAAGGGGAAAAATAAATAAATAAATTGAGGAATTGATAAGTTGACTTTGTGGTTTCTTATTCCGGTTGGTAGATCTTTGATCAAGTCTGTCGTAGACAGAAAACTCGTTGTTATTTGTTAACAGGGAGTCGGTCTATATGGGTCCTAAAACTTGAAAAAGCCTTAGATTTTAGATTTACCAACCATCCTTGTTTCTTTGTTGGAATAAAGTATGAAGACTAAGGATCGGTATTAGAAAGAGAAATGTTACAAATGTCACGTCCCAGCGAGTCCAACTAATGAATCACACCTTTGCTACTTTTTCTTTCTGTTTTTCTTTGAATAAGAACATTTCACTGGTTTGCTCGTCTTTTCCCTCCTAATTAACTTAATTGGGAAAAATACAGATAAAATTAAGGTAATACTTTTCTTCTTAAAATGCACTCTAATCACTCTTTTAAAAAAGTTTGAACACCATTTCCATATTTTATCAAAGGGGAATATAGGAAAAGCATCTCCAAATATTTAATTAACTAACAACAAGCTTCACCTCTTTAAATCGTGTCTTCCATTGTTTTTTTTTCCTCTCTTTTTTTTTTTCTATTACGGTATTTTTAAAATTAATTTTTTAATATATGTATTATCTTTATAACTTAGTGAATAAAAAAATGTCAAAAACAAAAAATTTAATAATTTTTTTAGATCTTTTAAATTTTACTTAATTTATTATTATTGTTTTTTGATCTATTTTTTAGTATATGATATTTTTGAAAAGGTTTGGCTTTCAAATATACTAAGTATAATACCAAAGCGATGCATGGAAAAGTTATAAAAGTAATTCAATGGGTTACTCATCACCTGTCCAAATTAATATTTTTTTAAAATAAAAGTTCAAAAAATTAAATCATATTCTTTTTTAATTTTTTGTATTATTAATAATTATTTTTTCTATAATAAAATATTTTGTTTACCTTTTATATTACTTCAAATAATTAAGTTCGTATTAGTCAATACAATTTTAAATTTCATTTTGAATTATTACTAATATTAATAACTTATATTGTATGTAAATTATTTTATTTTGCTTATATTTCACAATATTACTATTTAATAATATGTTATCACTATTTACATAAATAAGTTGAATGAATTTTGTATTCTTATTAATTAAATAAAATAAATACTGCATTAAAAAATTATGATCATTTTATTTTATAAAAAAATTGTAAGGAATACAAAGATTTCTATTTATTAGCTAATTAATGTGTAGTTAATTTTATTCACAATATAATTAATTGAATTTATTAAATATTTATTTAATTTAAAAATTATTATCCTTTTATTTTGTAAACAATTAGATAAAAATATGAAAAGTATTTTTAGAAAAATCATCTTTGATTTATCATTATAAATATAATAAATTAAAATATAAAGTATTTGCAAAAAGAAAAAATAAAACTCAACATGTCATTAATAATATTTTTGAATCATCAATATTTTATTAATTACATTATTAAAAAATTGAATTTAACAAAGGTAAATTAATGTCATTAAAAGTAATAAGTGGGAAGTCATTAATAATCTCGGATAATGTATAAAATAATATAATTAAAAAAGTAAATTAATGTATCTTCATTTCCTGTTCAAATTAACATATTTTTTAAAATTAGAAATATAAGAAATATTTATTCGTAATTTTCAATTTTTTAAAAATTTCAATCAATTATATTCATAATTGTTAATACAATTCATTTTAAATTTCATATGATATAATGATGATTTATTATAAATATTTTTCAATTATATTTTATGTTAAGTTTACTTTTTTGTGTCGTTATATTTTAAAATTTTATTTAATAATTTGTTATCTTAAATAAGTTGAATGAAGTTTTTTTTTAAAAGAAATTTAAATAGTATTGAAATGATTTTTTTAAAATTTTTTTTACATTAAAAAATATTATTATCACTTTGAATTATCCTTCTTGTATAACCAAACTAAAAAGAAAAAAAATTTGTAACTAAAAAAGTAAATCAACGTACGATCATAATCCATCCCTGGTTCAAATTATCATAATTTTTAGAATTCAGATTATATAAATTAAAAATTAATGAATTCTTATGATTTAGTTTTGTCATTATAAGAATTATTATAATTTTTTTTAAAATTTAAACTCATGAATAATAAATTCATTACCGTTATTAAGTATAATTTTGACTATTGATTTATTATTAGGTTGTATGTAAATTTTATGTTTCTTAATAATATTTAATAATTATCCCAATATGTACCGTTACATGCCACCAATCAAAAATTAATATTTTTTCACCTATTAAAAGTTTATATATATATATATATATATTTATATAAACAACGAAACTCTTATAATTTTTTATATTATCCAAAATAATTTTTCAAAAAATCTCTACAGTTTTCTACTTTCTCTTAAAATATATAGTTACAATAAATATTTTAAATGTAAATATTAAAAATCCTTTTGACTCTAGGATAAAAAGCCGTATAATATACAGATAGGCATTAATAATCGTTGTATAAAATAAAAAATAAAAAAATTGAAATATATATTTATATTTATATATATATAAAGATAATTTAATGTGTTACCCACTATCTGTTCAAATTAATATCTTTTTAAAATTAAAAATTCAAAGATAAGAAATACTTTTAAATTTCTTGTTAGGAAAATTCAATTAATTAATTGAATTCATATTAGTAAATATGATTCTTTTTAAATTTGGTTTATTATATATTTTTCAAATTATATTGTATTTTAATTTATTTTTTACTTAAAGAAGTTGAATAAATGTTTTTTTCTTCTTTTTTTTGTGCTGAGAAATAATATAATTAATGTGTCATCCTCCATTTGTCCAAATTATAATATTTTCTTTCCGTCCAAATTAATCATGATAATAAAGTCCCGAATAGCATGCTACTCAATGGGCTCTCCCTTGAAAAATAATAAAGTAAATATCAAATATTAAATTGATAAGAACAGATACCATACTTAATCTTTGCTAAAAGTGTTGGTTGAAAAAGGTATGAGTTTTTAGACTTATAATCCGCGAATTTTAAAAAAGCTTTTAGCTTCTTAGTCTAGTAAGAATGACATTTGTTAGCCTCTTGTACTTTAGGAACTATTTTTATATGTTAATATAGATTGTTAAAAATAATTTGAATTTACTTAAATATATTAAAATTTTTCCATTTAATATATTACAATTTATAGAATATAACTATTTTATTAAATCTTAAAAATTATAATAAAAGCAATTTTTTTTTAAAAAAAAACACATGTGCTTTTTATATCAAAACAAGTTTTAATTTTGAAAAACACTTATAAATTACTATACCCAAACCAAAAACAACTTAACTTAAAAAAATGTACTTTCATAAAAAACAAATTCTTTTTCTTTTTTTTTTTTAAATTCATCCAAGCGGATCCTTACTTTAGCTTCAAGCTATCCCATGGACAGGGCAAGAATGCCTGTGTTCTTTTGTACCTCTACCAGTTATACTTTTCCCTATTGATTTGGTAAAAATCTATCGGAAAACCAAAAAAATTAAAAATGAGTTTAATTGAGGGTTCCCTCTTGATTTTAGTAAATTTTATGGAAAGGGTTTGATTTATTCCATCTAAAAAAATAATACTAATTCTTTTATAATTCCTCTAGTTCATAATATAAAGTTATTTTAAGTTTTTGGACAAGTATTAAGAGTAAAAATATGATTTGATTTAATTAAAATATTTAAGAAATCATTAGTCAAATTATCTTGAGAATTGGAATAAGAAATATCTTAAAGGATAAGATTCGAAAAATAATAATAAATACTTATTAAATTTTGCAAAGCACTTTATGTTATAAAATAAATTTAAAAGAACGAAATCTATTAATATTGTAAATTAAGAAAATAAAATTTCAACTAATTTTAAAAAATCAAACATTGTCACAGGATAATCGAAGATTGAGATGATAACATTCAATGAAGGATAGAAGACGCAACAAATATTTTCTTAACTATATCATACCAACTTCTTAGTGTCAAAGCTAAACTCGTAATAGCCGGGCTACAGAAAACTTAAACGCGTAAAAAAAACGAGTACTCCAATGAAAAAAGAAGGAAAGAAAAAGAGAAAAATACAATCCAACATTCACCCGCGGGAGCGGTGGGGGACTTCTTTCATAGTTGTAAACTTTACGCAGGTGAAATATTCTGTAATCCCAATAGCTTTTCTCCTGAGGAAATTCCCATATAATCTGCTGTTCTTGATTTCTGTTTGAATTGGATTGGACATGGTGGAGGACGATAAAAGTCTACAATCACAATCTTCTTCACCGGCAGCGTCGACGCCCAAAGATCGAAGAGCGGATGCTCTGGGCGATCTCCGTGTGCTTCCGGATGAGACTTTATGCACCATATTAACTTTTCTGTCTCCTCATGATATTGGTCGCCTTTCTTGCGTTAGCAGGTGATTCAATTCACAATGATTTCCCTCCATTTTTATTTTGTTCTGATTCGCTGCTTTTGCAATTTTTTTTTTATTTTGGGAAAAAAAATGCAAATTGGATTGTGTTACTTGTAGTTTTGAAGTTGAAAATTGGAAGAAAAAGAATGCGTTAATAATTTTGAAGCCATGTAAATGAGTTTATTTTGAATGGAAGCGAGCTTAATTCTTCTTTGGAGCAAGCTTTGGTAATGATAAGTGTGTTTATTGACGTGAAATTTATATACTTTTGTGTAACTTCTTAATTAAGAAGTAGAAGAAATGCAGGAGGATTAAAATACTCGTTAATTGTTTTTTTTTCTTACCTAAATTTATGTTTACCTCCTCCTGGACATTTCTTTCTCTTACATGCAGTGTAATGTATATTTTCTGTAATGAGGAGCCACTGTGGATGTCTCTATGCCTTAAAAACGTGAATCGTCCTCTTCAGTATAAAGGCTCATGGAAGAAAACAACTTTTCATCAGTATGGCTTCTGGCTTTAGTTTGAAAGTTTATTACCTACCTATCTGTTCCCATAATTTTCCAATTCTTTCATTTGTTTGTAGATTGGACGTGAACGCTCATGAGGAATCTTGCCCAAAACCCCTGCATTTTGATGGTAAATATAGTAATAAGTTATAAATCTTGTTATAGTTTATTTATGCTCCTGCTGAAAGTGATGGAATTTTAACTCCTGTAGGCTTTTACTCTTTGTTTCTTTATCGGAGATTCTATCGATGCCATACCACATTGAATGGATTTTCATTTGATGATGGAAATGTGGAAAGAAAGAAAGAGCCTTCTTTGGAGGAGTTTGGCATGCATTATGATGGACAGAAACCGGTGATACATCCAAACAATACTGATTTGTTGAAAATATCTTTGAGCTGGATATGACTATGCAAGTTTCTTTCTTTGATTTTCCTAACACTATCCCTGATTGGGTATATTCCTCTTGGACTGAAACCTCTTATGAAGATGTCACTTCTACTTTGTGTTGGAAAGTTTCCGGTCTTTTGTGAAGACAAAGAGGATAATAGAAATAACTTGAGAAGCATACTTTGGCCTTTCAAGATGATTTGGAATCATTTAGAAATGGTCTTGATATGATTACTTGTCTTTTGTTATCCCTGACTGGCATTTGGTATGAAGAGGGGATAAAGCTCGAAAACTTCATTCTTATTTTCAGTTTCTTATGCTTACTACATATTTTAGGACTTACAATTGTTGGGCATATCCATCCAAACCAAAAATTTAGAAATAAGACATTTTATTGCACATCTTCTCATATACCATCTTGTGCTATCCAACAGGTCTTAATTAGTGGCCTGGCTGACACTTGGCCTGCGAGGAATGCATGGACACCCGATCAATTACTGATGAACTACGGGGATGTAAAGTTTCATTTATCTCAGAGGAGTTTTAAGAAAATTACCATGAACTTTAAGGATTACATGTCGTATGTGCAGATTCAACATGATGAGGATCCCCTTTATGTATTTGATGATAAGGTGCCTACTAATGGTTGTTGAATCCCACTTTCAGAATTTAGATTGTCAATAAGGTTCTGAATGAATATTATTTCTGTATGTGTAGTTTGGCGAAGTTGCACCTCCTTTGCTTGACGATTATAGTGTGCCACATCTATTCCTAGAAGACTTCTTTGATGTATTAGATAGAGAAGAACGACCCCCTTTCAGATGGCTCATTGTTGGGCCAGAGAGGTCTGGTGCTTCGTGGCATGTTGATCCAGCTCTTACCAGTGCTTGGAATACCCTCCTCTGTGGTTGCAAAAGGTATTCAAGAAAATGACGAGCTTATGACATTCATTTTGTGTGGAAAATAGTCTTCATGCTACAGTTTTAATTTTGTTTTCTCAATTTTGGTTGTTGGAATACGAATTCTCCTTTACATTCTTATTTAGGATTTTCAGTTAGTTTAGTCTTCTATTTCTGACCAGACATTCTCATACCATTTAAGGACAAAGAAAAAATGATCTTGTCAGATAAGGTTTAGGATGAGTGATTGTCATTTACAAATATATGATTATCCAGAGGTGTGCTAGAGTTTGTGGTTTATGTCTCACAATTAAATTTAAGTTTACGAACAATAACTAAAAGTGAAAACTCAAGCCAAATGCATGATCTTGTCGATGGTGATACTTAACTGATAAAAAGCTTGAGACCAAAAAGTACATTAGGACGGCATTCCATTTCAAATTTTCCTATATCATTTCTACAGGTCAAAGATGATACTTACAAAGTCTAATTCATCTTCCTTATAACAATTGGAACTCTTGTTTGCAACAATTGGAAAGTTAAATGAATTACTTTGGGATTAATTATAGATAAACATAAAGAATTTTGTGGGTGTTGTTTGTCAGCATTCTTGTCCTTGGACTGTGGGATTAAAAAAGGGGTATACATAAATATACAGTATATGTCTAAGAAATACTTATATGAGTTGCTTTTGGATCTTTTGCATCTTTACTGTTTGTTACGTCTTTGAACATACTAATTTCTGGAGCTAGTTGGCAAGCCATGACTACTTTGTTTGTCATTAAAGGTTTTGTTCCTTCATCATGAACATGTCACAGAATCTCTCTTTTAGAGTATGTCTTAGTCCTCTTAGCCCATTGCGTTGGTTGCTTCAAGTTTTAAACTCCAGTGATAAGATTGAATGAGTTGAAGTTCCTCTTTCCTTGAATTTTCTTTTTCATGGTCTCTTTAAAAAGAAACTTATGGCATCCTTAATATTTGGTTGCTTTTAACTTCGACATTTAAAAATTTTGTGGCCCTTTAGGAATGCGATCACAAAATCTACCTTCTGTCACGGGATTGAGAAATTTAAAGTATCCATTTGTCACAATTTTCTTTTTGCTTCAAGCATCAATATGGAAGCATTTTTACATTTACTCTCTCATGCATACACCTGCATGTAATTTCATGTCTTAGTGTCTACACTCATATGATTACTCCATTTAAGCTAACTTGGAAAAGAATGGTGAATGTGGGTATATGAATATTCCATTGGTATATGGGTTTTGATGTTGATATCAGTGCTAGAACTTTAGATCTTCATATCTTCTGATGCTTGATTTGGTATCATCCTGGAAATTGTCTTTTCTTGAAGCCATGTTAGTTCTGTCATGGGTGCTTTGTGTTGCTTCATATCATTATTAATATCTTGTAGGTGGGCATTGTATCCTCCAGGAAAAGTACCATTAGGAGTGACTGTACATGTAAAAGAAGATGATGGTGATGTCAACATTGATACTCCATCATCCCTGCAGGTATATAATTCAAGCCTTTTATCTTTGTAGCTTCTGCACACTTTTTTCATTTCTTTCCCTTTCTCTTATATATATCGAGTTCTATTGCACTGATTCACAACTTCTGTTACATTTTTCACTATCTTTTCAGTGGTGGCTGGACTTTTATCCTCTTCTTTCTGATGAGGACAAGCCAATTGAATGTACTCAGCTTCCTGGTGAGACAATATTTGTCCCTAGTGGATGGTGGCACTGTGTACTGAACTTGGAAACCACAGTGGCTGTCACACAGAATTTTGTTAACTCCAAAAATTTTGAATATGTCTGTCTAGATATGGCTCCTGGTTATCAACATAAGGGTTTATGTCGGGCTGGTTTGTTGGCTCTGGATGATGAAAGTTCTAATGAAGCTACAAAGTATGTGTTGAGTACAGAAAATATTATGAACATAGACCTTAGAAGGAAAGAGAAGAGAGCCAGAATAAACAAGCCTGCAGAGAATTCAAAAATGGCTAACAGTAATGACTCAGACTATAATGACCTGGAAAATATAGAATTTTCTTATGATATTAATTTCCTGTCAAGGTATTTGGATGATGAGAGAGACCACTATAATTCTTTGTGGAGTTCAGGCAGCATTATGGAACAGCGGAAGATGAGAGAATGGTTATATAGGCTCTGGCTTTTGAAACCAGAACTTAGAGATCTCATCTGGAAGGTATCAGTTTTCATTTTTTCGTAATGGTTAAATGTGTCTTGAGACTTGTAAACTTCTCTCAACCTTTTTATGCACTGAACAAATTGTGTAATCTGATAGCTCATATGACTAATTCATAGAGGATCTCGTCATGGCCATTGATAAAAATGAGATTCAGTAATATGGATCTTCAATTCATTCATGGTGGAAAAGTAATGCCTGAAGTTATGGTTTGACCTTGTTTAGCTGGTTCACATTTATGTCTTGTTGGACTGCTGTTTGATACTTGTAGCATTTATTAGGTACCAAAAATTAGCATTTCATGAAATGGACATGAAATTAATAGATTTTGTTGCCTATTAACTTCTGGAGTGCCTTATGTGATGCATTTTAATCTGTCGTATTAGTCACTTTATGAGAGTTCCCGAGATATGTTGTTTACTTTGAACTATGAATTCACATCTAACCTTTAGTCTATATTGATCAGGGTGCCTGTCTTGCACTAAATGCTAGTCAGTGGTTCAAACGTGTGAGTGAAATATGTGCTTTTCACAATCTTCCTTCTCCTACAAATGATGAAAAGCTACCTGTCGGCATGGGCAGCAATCCTGTATGTTTCATTTAATAAACCTTAATATGGGCTTATGTTTTCTGTAACAAATACTTTTTTAAGTTCATTGTAGTTTATGTTAGATAGATAATATAAAAGGACACTGATTGATTATTGGTGGATTTGATTTTGTTTGATACATTATGTATTGAGGCTCTTTTTTTTTCTACTTCTTCCATCAAAAGTATAGAATGGGAAACGGAAAGGCTACATTTCTCTTATGAAAATGTAAACTGATCTGATCTAAGAGTACAAGGTCCAACTTTTCTGAAATCTGGTGGGAAGTGTTGATATCTATGTTGTCTTTGGAGATGGATATACAGCATTGACTTAAATTCTCTGTCTTAACATCTATATCTGGTGATTATCTTCTGGTAGGTTTATCTTGTTGCTGACAATGCAATAAAAATATTTATTGAAGATGGACTGGAAGCTTCTCTTTATGGTTTAGGCACCGAGGTATCATGCCGGTATCATTGTATTGGTTGTCTTAGCATATTTTTCTATTACGCTTACAATTGTTTTCCTTTTAACAGCTGCAGTTCTACCATTTACTAGAGAAAACCAACTCCAAGTTGAAGAATCATATCCCTCGTGTTCTTGCCAGTGGGATTCTATTTCTTAAAGATGGAAGATATCAAACCTTGCCTTGGGATGGAAAAGACATCCCTGAAGTGATTGCCAACTGTAATTTTATTCAAGAAAATCATGAAAAAATTGAATATCCATTTGGTGTGTGGGAAAAAATGCAATTTGCATATAAGAAACTTGGATTGTCATTGATTGACTCTGTAAATACTGGTGGAGTGTCAACTGTCTGGCCCTATATGGTTATAGAAAGATGCATAGGGAGAACATTTGCTGAAGTGTGAGTAGATAATACGTAATTGTTATGATGAACATGTATTTTAGGTTGTTACTCTTAACTCTGGTGTCTAGTTTTTCATTTCTTGGCTCTTTTTTCTGCAGACGAGATACCCTCTCATGGGAAGATGCTCTAACTTTGGCTTCCTTTCTGGGAGAGCAGTTGCGCATACTCCATCTTCTGCCTACTCCATCTTTGAATGATGCATCATTACTTGATGAACAAAAGAGTGAGCTTCTGTGTAAAAGTGGATGTACAGGGAATTTTCCTGGAAAAAGTAGCATTCCTGAAGAACTAAAATTATTTCTCAAAACTTTAAACAAGAAGAAAGAGAATATCCGTAGCACCTTGACTAAGTGGTAAGTCTTGTGCTTTCTATTATGCATTTGCTTTTCAATTATCCAATTACATTTTTGGGTAATCACATGATTTATCTTGGCAGTTGTTTGAAGTATATGGTAATCTCTGATTTTCTTTTATCATGTTTCTTATTGAAGGTTGGATATCTAATATACTTGCTTTTATATGCAGGGGTGATCCAATTCCTAGTAGACTAATAGAGAAAGTTGGTGAATATATTCCTGAGGACTTCGAAGAGTTTCTTGGAATATTTGAGGTTTATATCTGACTTATTAAATTCCTGCAATTTTTCTTTCGTTTCTTTCCTTCTATTAACTATAAGTTTGCTACTTTTGCCATCACAGGAAGACATGAATGCTGCTAAATCTTACACCTGGTTACACTCTGATGTAATGGATGACAATATCCAGATGGAGTCATGTAGTGCTGCAACTTGCTCATTAGGAAATATTTCTGATCCCAGCCTTGGAAGTCATGGATTTTTAAATGGCCCAAAGGGCAGTGCTCAGAGGTGTTCATGGCAACCCTGCCATATCATTGATT
The DNA here is from genome assembly GCA_028571225.1 of Parsonsia alboflavescens. Classification (NCBI taxonomy): domain Eukaryota; kingdom Viridiplantae; phylum Streptophyta; class Magnoliopsida; order Gentianales; family Apocynaceae; genus Parsonsia; species Parsonsia alboflavescens. The sequence continues at coordinate 5,492,066 of JAOXNR010000031.1, forward strand.
TCAGTAATCTAACTGTCGGTGAGTATTCTATTTTAGAAATACTGCTTACTTTTCTCCTTTTTTGGGGGGTTGGGGTTTTTGGAGTTTATTTCTTTATTTTTGTAACTCCAGTGTAAAATCATGCACTTAAGTTCAACTGAGTTGATTGGGTTTATTTTATTCTCCCTAATATGGGTGTACCATAGTAAGTTGATGAGAAAAGTTGGAATGGAACAAGTAGATGATTATGAATTTACTACTCTAACGTCATTTTCGTCTTCTAAATGCTCATCATTTTGTCAGTTGCCTTTGGTCAACAGACGAATAATGTTACACTTTATTGTGACCAATATATAGTGTTATCCTCACAATTAGCAGAAATGGCAATCGGATGTTTGAGGGCGCTTTTGTATGTTTAAATTCTTTGACTGATCCAAAAAATCAAACATGTACATTTACCGGCGCATATTCTGTTATTTTGATGAAATATCTTAATATGCAGTTCTGTTTAAAATACAGATAGGGAAATACTTAGTAGGGAAAGTACCTACTAACTCATTTACCTGGTTGACTATTCTGTTAAAGGTTAAGGGATTTTAAAGAAACAGGTCTATGGTGTTTGGTAGCAGTTACACGAGTGTTTCAGATTTTCCTATCAATGTGCAAGTCAAAGTCTCTGCTCCACAATCATTATCCTGATATTTGCAAACCCCTAGTATATTTTTTGGATCATCAAACACTTGTTACACAATCATCATAAGCCATAGATCAGGCATGTAGTCTTGACAATACTGATTTGCGTCTGATGGGAATTTGGGAAATAATCAAAATCACTGGGCAATTAGTACAAGAATAGAGCACATGAATCACATTTTTTATCAATAAGGACATGCTCAAATACTGATCCTTGAGAGGGCATGAAGGTACACATGCACTTGTTCCATGATAGGTGAATGCCTAAAATTGTGGCCAGAGGCCCCTACCCTTGTGGCACCTGCACCCCAGAAGGGGAATGCTCTAGGTTAGTCCACCTTCTCGTCATATACCTGTGAGATTCAATAGCTTGGTGTCACAGTGTTTTCCTTTAACCTTAGACCATTTTATTTCCTATATGCTTACTTTTCCTGTTAACACTTGGCAGTCTTGTCTACAAATATTGAACTGATGTGGTGTCCTCTCTGATGAATATAATTTTTATATTTGGCCTCTGAAAATTGCAACTCTTCAAACTGACTTTGTTCCATTTCTTTTCAGGACACCCCATTTCTGATATCATACCAATACATCTTGACGTCTTTAGAGGGGATTCCCATCTTTTGGAACAGTTTCTTAAAAGCTATAAACTTCCATTATTCAGTAGATCCATGAAGTACAATAGATTTGGGCGAGCCTCATATTTGGCAATGTAAGTTGATGAAAACTTTTCTTTTCTTCGTTAACCACTTTAATTCCTCTACTAATTGATAGCAGAGAACTTTGAAAATTAGCCGAATATCATCCAGATATTTGCATTATGTTACATAAATCTGCTTCTGGATTTTGCATTATTTTAGATAGGAAAGTTCCAGTCAATCTTCTCTACATTTCCTTTTCTTCATGTGAACAAAGAGCTTCTTGTCATTACTTCCTAATTATTTTGTGCTACCTCAACTAACCCCAAGAGTTAAAGGATCCTTTGTCTCTACTCGATTATGAATTCTATCTGATATTTGAAGATATGCAGATGAGATCTTCGGTGATAATTTGTTTCTTATTTTCTGGTGCCAAAATAAAGTAATTTATATTCCTTCATTATGCACACACATTCTTCTATGTTGTGACTAGCACTCTCTGGTTTACTTTGGCCCTTTCTATTAGACAATTAGAAACTGATTTGGATGATTTAATGTGGTATAGGTGCTACTGTATTCTACACGATGAGAATGTTCTGGGAGCGATTTTCGGTATATGGAAAGAACTAAGGACTGCAGTCTCTTGGGAGGAAGTTGAGGAGAAAGTGTGGGGGGATCTGAATAATTACACAGGTTCCTGCTGATCAAGTATTCATATGACGTATACAATTAAAAAAAAAAAAAATTGACTTATGATTTCAGACGACATACATTGAAAAAACCTAAATACAAATATCAGTTGCATCTCTTTGTGCTCTTTTAAATTTTGAATTAGACTTCCCCAGCAGGAATAAACTTGATTCTGACTCAGAGTTACTGCCATTTCTAGTAAAATTACTTCTTCCATCAAATATCTCTGTGCATGCATGGTTGATTCCGGCATTGGTTCTGCCATTCAATATTAAATTTTACTTGCTCTGTCCATTTTGCAAGAGTGTGGTTCGTGAATACAATGTGAGATTATGATTGAAATTTTGACAATCCATTCATTTTTTTCTTTTTTCCTTTTTTTTTTTTGGTGGAATAAAGAAAAAAAAAATTACAGTTCTTGAGATTCACAATTGGCTGACTTGAAATTGGATAGAAGAAAAAATTTGACTTGTACAATCCCAGGTTACATAGTTCGCGGAATCTCCTCAACGCACAGACGTTCTGGTCTTGAATGGGCAACTTGTTCTTGCACTAAATTTTTATAATTTGCTTATTAAATGTTATTAATTCTCGCATTATATTTTTATAAACTTTGACTTAATAGTTCTTAATTCAAGCATTAAATATTGATCAGTCTTGCATTGATGTGATAATGCTTTCTAATTTTTCTTAATTCTGATTTTAAAAAAAAATCTTTTATGAAATTAGGAAAATAATTTTATAATTTAAAAATTGGAAGACTCTAATTATATATATATATATATATATATAAATATAGTCTCAAATTTTTGTGAACCTCTTGGTTTATTATCTTCCACAATCTGAAGTGATGATGTGTATATAACGTTTGCCTTTACGAGTGTAGTCAACATTTTTACATGCAAATTCCAAATAGTATTAGAAAAATACTGAAAGTTATAATTAGTATATGATGGCATTGCAGCTCATGCTATACATAACTGGAGTAATAAAAGATAATTATATCAGCAAATAACATCAGAAAATTCTAGACATCATAATTCCATCTAAACTGCAGAAACTTGTAAATTTTTTCCGGCAAACCAAAGGAAAGAAATCATAAGACTTCATATTTTAACACATTATAATTTATAATGCATCTCCACGTTTTCCCTTTGGAGAAGCTTTAAAGAGTAGTGAGAAAGAATCAGTAGAAAAATCATTGGCATTTTCAGAGTTTAAAAAGCAGCATACCACTTTAGCATTTTCCAGACTGCATAATGTATGAAAGATGAGAAATCCTAAAGGCCATTACAAAAGAAAAGCCTGACTTTTTTGAGTGGTGGGGTTCACAACATATAATATATATATATATATATATATATATATATATATATATAGAGAGAGAGAGAGAGAGAGAGAGAGAGAGAGAGAGAGAGAGAGAGAGCACAGCCCAACTTAGAGTGTACTACTTGATTATTCTCTATGTTTCTTGACCAAACACGTCTTAAATGCTTCTCCATATAAAGAATAATGTCATAGAGTGCAATGTTAAGTTTTTGACAGTCAAAGTTAACGGTCAATCATTTCTTTTATTTAAAAAAAATAAAATCTTCAATAAAAAAATTATTTTTTTATAATTATATTTTATATATTATACCATAAAAGGATACATTAAAACCTATTAGTATTGGATCAAATTTATTACTATTTTTTTTAAATAATAAAAAGTTAATCGTTAAAAACTTAATAGTGTATTTAATAGCATTTTCGTATAAATAAATATATATATATATACACCTATGATCTGTGAGCTTGCCACTCCATCCATTAGGATGTACCTGAAGTGATTAAGAATATATAATTATATTCTAAGTACTAAGATAAAATTGATTAAAGTAAAACCTTTATATTATTATACTCAATTGAAATTATATTAACTAAATCATAATTCTTATAGAGAATAGAAGTTAACTTTACACAAAAATATAATAATTAAAACATACAAATTCAATTATAGAGAAACAAGTTAGGAAAATTACTTACTTATTATAGTTAAATATAACCTAACTTCTGGAAGAGAAAGTTTGAATTTGATCAAATCTTGTACTTTGTACTATCCCTTTAAGATAGATTTTGCCCCTCTTGTGGTGTTTAGAGTCTTCGTGGACGTTTGCTTCCAAGGGTAAAACGATCACGCCTACTGAATAAGCACACCATCAGTAAGCCCAATGAACCAAATATTGTTGAGTACTATATAGAGCAAGGTTTTTAAACTTGAGAGTTTACTCAAATTCGTTTGAGGCCTCACAACCTCGATTCGTAAATTTGACATGTAAACTCGTGGAGTTCATGTGTTGCTAAATTTATATGTATTATATATTGTATTATATATGTATTGAATAATTAATATACTATCATATAAAATAATACACTAATAATTATTACAAACCATACCAAATTACCAAAGTTCAAAGTTCTAGTTCTTGCACCTTCGCCTTCACTCCCAAGTACCTTGGTTCTTTCTTCTTTCAAAGATGGGTTCTGCTTGGTGAAACTCTTTATTTGATACTTGAAAGAAATAGTTGTGGACTTGAGATTTAAAGTTTTGACTTAGAAGTAGAAGAATAAATATGAGATTTGAAGAAGAGAGGTAAAGGTTTTGGTGAATCGATTATTGGTGAAATGAAAATAACCTTAGAATAGATTGTTTAGTCATATGTTAGAATAGAATAGGTCAATTACGAGGCAAATTTAATGGTTTAGAGTTATTTAACTAAAAAAATTGGGGATTTTTCTGGACTCGATGAACTCAATAGAATCGATTGATTTTACTGAGTTTTTCGAGTCAATTCGTATATTGAACAATTTTAACTTACTTCTGATTTTGAAGTTATTTGACACGGTTACATGTAGTATACTCATAAACTTGGAAGAGTTTACTAGTTAAGTCGAGATTTCAACAACTTTGATATAGAGGAATAGAGGATAATTTAAGGTAAAATGAAGAATAATGCTTTTGGAGAGGATGAATGTTGAAGAAATAGGAGTATTGTTTTGAGAGCTTTCTTTTTTTCTGTATATCAAAATGGCTGATGGAAATGGAAATCCATATTTATAGACCTGAAGGGGACCTTTCAATAAAAGTAAATGACTCTAATTATTAATAAAAAAATTGTTATTAAAAATTCTCC
>JAOXNR010000031.1:5497248-5535879 GCA_028571225.1 Parsonsia alboflavescens
GAAAGATGTGTCTCTTAAACTAAAAGACATATCTCATTTATAGTTGTTCGTGAATAGCTTCCTCAGAACACTCGTTACTTATAATATTAAATTATATAATTGAATTAGCAAGTAACTTACTCATATTGAAACTTGATATTTTTCAATATTGTAGCTTATTCTAAATTGAAATTCACATTAAAATTTCCAACAAAAGGATTTGTTCAGTGATTTTATGCCGGTTCAATTGAGAGGGGAAGAATTACGGTGGGTACTGGGTAGGACTCTCATTGAAGTTCTCTCACTTTTGGTCTATTGGAATGAAATTAGGGAAGAAGAGTCTGTGTTAAATGACGTTGTTTTATTGTTAGTGAAATTTAAAAAATTTAACGTTGCGTTAGAGAATTGACGGTCGTGTTTCATATTTTGTGCAATGGCGCACTTTGATGACTTCCTGTCTCTGTCTCTATCTCTGTCTCTCTCTCTCTCTCTCTCTCTCTCTATATATATATATATATATATATATATATATATATATAATTAGAAATGCTATAATGGGCCCTGGAACTCAAATTATATTGTATTCCTGTTGAGTCTCTAATGATAAACTATCTTTAGAAAAATTAAAATAAATTTGATCAAGTATTATTAGGGTTTAGTTTATAAAATGTATTTACAAAAAATAATTTTTTTAAAAGAATTTATGTTTCTTAAAAAAGAAGGATAGTTGTCCTGCAGTTGACCGTTATAGACTTAAAATGAGTATAATATAATTTGACATTTGGTGCCCATTATAACATTTCCCATATATATAAACCTTCATGAAAAAAATTTATCACTTTTCTTCCTTAACGAGGTGCTAACCAACAAGTTCACTTGACAGAAATTCAAGACATTGAACGGGAAGCAATAGCATTCTATTCGGGTTTATTATCAGAGGATATGGGTTGTCAGAGTGACCCCAAGAGTTTCATTGCAGCCGTACCGATAGAAATCGATTCAGAGAAGAATAGGGAACTATCGGCATTACCTGATTTGGAGGAAGTGAGGACGACCGTTTTTGGTTTGGATGGTGAAAGTGCCTTTGGAGTGGATGGCTTTCCAAGTATATTCTTTACTGCATTTTGGGAGGTGATATAGCTGGATATGCTACAGGTAGTGATAGATTTTTGGGCAGGAGTGCGGATGCCTCAACCATTCAATTCAACTCAAATTGTCCTAATTCCAAAGGTGGATAATTCGGCCACTTTTGCAGACTTCAGGCCTATTAGTCTCTGCAACTTTTCATCCAAGGAAATTTCTCTTCGACTAGCTAAGCTTCTTTCCAACTTGATTTGTCAAAGTCCAGGGGGTTTAGTGAAGGGAAGGAATATATCTGATAATATTCTTCTAGCCTTGCAGTCGGTACATTCTTTGAACAATAAATATGTTCAAGGGAATGTAATCTTGAAATTAGATATGCTTAAAGCTTTTGATAGAGTTAATAGGCCATTTCTATTGGAGATGTTGAAGAAGTTTGGATTTTGTAGTCATTTTTTGAACATCATACACGATTGCTTGGTTTTCAGTAAGTTCTTTGTCATAATTAATGGGAAGTTGTGTGGATTTTTCCCCTCAACAAGAGGTGTTCGTTAGGGGGATCCCTTATAGCCTACATTATTTATATTGGTTGCAGAGGTGCTCTCAAGGGGACTAAATAAACTCTTGTATGATGGAGAAATTGGTGACTTCATTACTGAGCGTATTAGTCTTCCAGTTTCACATTTGAGTTTTGCAGATGACATAATAATCTTTACACAAGGATTGAAGAGTGGTCTTAGGGAGTTGATAGAATTTTTGGAATTTTATCAAGACTATTTAGGTCAGAAGGTTAATTTCCATAAGAGTTCCATGTATCTTTCTTCTAGCATTTCTCATCAGAGGCAGTTTATGTTGAAGGAAATCATGAGTTGTGTTGTCCAGCAATTAATGATAGTTTACTTAGGCTGTCCAATATTTCCAAGAAGAACAAAGACTTCTTATTATGAGCCTCTTATCGGTAGGGTAAAGGCTCGAATTAATGGTTGGCATAGGAAATATTTGTCTCCAGGTGGAAGATTGATTTTGATTAAGCATGTGCTCTCTGCAATGTCTATTTATCTGTTGGCTATCACTAATCCTCCATAGCAGGTCATCAAGGAATTAGAGCTAAATTTCTTATTTTTTCGGGGGTAATTCAGATTTTGGCTACAACAGACACTGGTGTATGTCCACACAATATTAATATATAATTATATACCTCGATCATTTTTGTGCAGTCCCGGACCAAAGACTCTCATTCCAATTATTTTATTAATTATTAATTGTATTTTTTCAATAAGTTTGGAAGAAGTTTGACCCCCCTCTAATTTTTTGTTTTCTTTATTTGCATTTTCTATTTTCTTTGGGGGACTTATATTAAATTCTAATGTGTCTTACAACCGAGAAAAATTCGGGGGGTCTTTTCGATTTTGGATCTGGGACGGTACATGGAACAATATCTGTCGGCCATATGATAAAGGAGGGCTGGAGGTTCATTCGCTTGGCAGGGCTATCAAGGCATATGGAATTAAGTTGTGGTGGATGTTTTGGTCGGCTGATTCTCTATGGGTTCGATATCTACAATGAAGTATGGATTTCAGCCAGGTGTAGCTCTTGTTGAAGGACGTTCGCAGGTTTGGCAGAGAATGCAGCAGTCAGCAGATTGGGCAGAACACTTCATTTCTCTTGATAACATTTAAGGTGCCGAGGTTTATAGATGGAAGTTTTTTTCAATAGGTCACTTTAATATTTTAGATTGCATTTCAGCCTTGGAGGAGAAGGAGCTGAGCGATTTCACAGCAGATAGTTTATTCCACTCGAAGATACCATTATCATGGTCTATTTTCATGTGGAAGCTAAGTAACAACTTCTTGGAGACTGATGATGTAAGAGCCAGATTAGGATTCCAGTTAGCCTCGAGATGTCATTGCAAAGAATTCGGTGAAACGATAGCAGAATTCTTTGGCAACTGTCCAATAGTAGTGGCAATTTGGACACATTACAACAGGGTATTTGGAACTGACAAGTGGCCATTAGAGATGGTGGAAAGGGTTCAAACCTAGAAGTTACAGACAAGGAGGTTGGGATTGTTGGCACAATTAATTTCGTTACTCATCTGTTATGAAATTTGGGTGGCTCGCTGTGCTCCTCAAGAAGGTCATTAACAAGATTAACTGGCAGCTATATCACATCAAGAAGGCTTATTCTTTGCCAACTCTAGATAGTTTATTTCATAAACTTTTAATTTAAGCATGTCTTTAGAGGGTGGTCTCCACCAACTATATAGTGCTATAAGGCGTTCTATGCCCTTCAACATTTTCAACTTCAATAAACAGGTAGGGGGTCTATCTAACCTCCCGTCTATAGACGGTTTATTTTAAAAAAGAAAAAGAAGAAAATAGTGTTGACAGAAAGAAAGAAAAGAAAAAAAATTTAAAGAGAATGAAAGAGAAAGAAGAATAAAAAGGGAAAATATGGGGAAAAAAAAGATGAATACAAGTAGAAAAACAGAAAAAGAAAGAACCAAAAGGAGAAAAGGAAAAAAAGAAGAATAAGAAGGAGAAATAAAAAAAAAAAAGAAAAAGGAAAGAACTTAAAAAAAGAAAAAGAAGGGGAAACAAAGGCAAAAGAAATAATAATTTGACATAGTAAAGTAGTTTAAATAAGAGCTTATTTTATTAACTTAAGAAAGGGTAATTTTTTCCCCCCTTCCTTTTCTTCACTTAAAAGAGCTTATTTTATTAACATAAGAAAGGGTAATTTTTTCCCCCTTCCTTTTCTTCAGTTGATTCCTTTCTTTTCCATGAAAAAAAAGTTTAATCAAACATATACATATATTGATTTACTTATTTTTTTAATACTTACTTGAAAAGCAGAATTAGGATCCCACTAAAATAAAGAAATAATAAGAAAGAACGGACTTTTGAAAAAGAATAAAGGAAAACGGGGAGGTAAAAGCACAGTCTAAGTTAAACTAAATTTATAATCTAATTGAGCTCAAATTACACATTCATGTTTTATATATTTTTTCATAACAAGGATGCATGATTATTAAAAAAAAATGTTATCCTAATTTTTTACAAAATGAGATTGATGATTTATATTTAATGACAGAGGAAGTAATATATAACTTACTCTCTGTACGTGAATCTAGGATATAAAATAATATATTCCTCTAATCTTTACAATAATACTGAATATCCAAAATAATAAATGAAAAGGTTTGATTTACTCTGACTTCCTTTTATCCAATTAATTAATGAAATTTGTTACAAGAACTAAGATTGTGAATAGAGGTATAGGATGATTTATAGTGTTCGAAAAAACCCCAGCAATTTGATTATATCAAGTTCAGGGTTAGCTGCTAAGAAGTAAGAATTTTTCCTGGTCCCCTCCAATCATACAAGTATTAGATTTTTTTTGGTCATTAAAAAATATCTACAAAAACATGAGGCAAAAAAAAAAAAAAAAAAGTACAATATATAGTTTCTTTCGCATAGAAAATGATGGCTAAATTGATTAGTGGGGTCTAAATTAGAATTAGCCACTTAAATATACGAAATTATAGAACTGGCCACGTTCATAGAATAAAAAATTATGATTATTTTTTAAAAAATTTGGTGCTCCCTCCGTCTGAAAATAAATATTAAATATTTCAATTTGGATTGTCGAAAATTGAATGTTTCATTTTTTAAACTAGTAAAAATTTTATTAAAAAAATTGATAATGTAATGTGTTAATTAATTATTAAGTCAAATTTTTATTATTAAAATTGATTAAGTCAAATTTTTATTATTAAAATGCATGAAAATTAAATTGAGACATTTAATTTCAGGTGAAGAGATTATTATCTTTTCATATTTCAAAATAGAACGACATATTAACAGCAACAGAATTTTCATCTACCTATAGGCCGTACGACATTAATAATCGAAGTTTGCTGGAATTATTTAAGCTTGTGTTTCATCATAAATAACGGTGGTGCATGTGATGTGAGCAGTGATCCTAATTCTCCCTGTTAGCCAAAATCATTTCTCTCTGAAAAGATCATCAACCTAAGGAAAAAAAAAGACAGTAAAGGGGGGCGAAAAACGAAAATGGACATGGAAATGAATACGGCGGAAAGTGGAAAGAAGTATATGCCTAATAAGCTACTCAGGCTTGTGATATCCCCAAAGACATGGCTTGTTCTCTTCTACTGCGTTTTGCAATCGATTGGCCAAATCGGAGGCTCAATACTCTCCAGAATTTATTACTTGCATGGCGGAAACAGAAAATGGATCCCAGCTTGGCTTCTCACCGCCGGTTTCCCAGTTCTCATACTCCCTATTTGCATCTCATATGTGCGGAATCAATCCACAAATCCAACTTCCAGTTTCTTTGTCACTCCTAGACTTGTTGCGGCTTGTGCCTTCATGGGATGTCTTTTCGGATCAGATGCCTTTATGTATTCTATCGGAACTGCTTATCTTCCAGTCTCGGTTTCCTCCCTCCTGGCTTCCAGCCAGCTAGCCTTCACTGCGGTCTTTGCCTTTCTTGTTGTGAAGCAAAAGTTCACTCATTACTCTATTAACACCATCGTTTTGTTGACTTTTGGATCCATTATTTTGGGATTACATATGAACGGTGATCGTCCGGCGGGGGAATCGAGAGGTTTGTACATGTTGGGATTCTTTATCACCATAGCCGGTGCTGCTCTTCATGGATTCCTGATGCCGGCGGCTGAATACATTCGGCGGAAAGCGAGGGTTCCTCTCACTTACGGGCTTTTTATGCAAATGCAGTTCTTGATTTCGGCGTTCTCTACTCTGTTCTGTACTATTCCCATGATCATCAACAGGGATTTTCAGGTATGGACAAAAACTAGATATAACCGCACTGCTAGTTCTAGACATGCCATGATTGGTGTCTTTTCCTGATCTGCCTCTTTTGGATGATAAAACGATGGTATTATACCATCCAAGAGTAAAGAAGAAGGGAAAAAAAAAAAACAGCATATTCATCATCTTGTAAAAGCCGAACAACTACTTCGTTATTTATAACTCATTTTCATTATTATTAAATATAAGTCATTATTATTGATTTATTAAGTATTTTATTGATTTTTTAACTATATTATCCCTATAATTTCTTTTTTTTAATTATTGTTGTTAGTTTGATTCAAATAATATAAAAAAAAATTTAAAGGAAACAAATATTATTGCAATTTTGATACATTAACTATTAGTGACTTCCAGATAGTGAACGGATGGAGTATATCCAATTTTAGTTGAATCTACTGATCGACTTCAGAAAAATCATGAGAATCATGAATCATATGCATCTGCATATCCTTTTTATAGAAACACTTGCCTTCCTCACATGACACTTTTTATCTTTAACGGGAAATATATAAATATACATACATATATATATATATATATATATATTTATATTTATATTTATATATATTTGCAAATATTTTGTATGGTTAGGAGCCTATTCAGGAATTTGTGCTCCACTCTAATAATTGTTCTGATAGGAACAACAAAAATTTAAAAGAAAATAATAACACAAGCTCAATACGTGGTAATTATAAATAATAAAAAATGATGAACTCTATCAAATAAGGGTTCTACACGTTCCTGTTTTTAGATCACGTAGAGGTTGCAAATCAAGGGAAGTGTCTCAATGAAACTTAAAGAGCAATACTCTGTAATTATAGCTATTATAGTTGGTGGTCCACTCCGTTAATTGTAGCTTTACCTCTTCAAAAGAAGAAATTACAAATCTTAAGTGAGCACTTTAATTTTGCATTTATAGCACACTCTTGATCTTGGTGTGAGACCCTCTAGCATATTAATAAAAACTTACAAGGGTTTTAAAGTTAAAAGATCATGTTTCTTTGGGTTTAGTTTACAAAATATATCTAGCTAAGATAATAATTAAAAAACATGTGTAAGTTTTTTATTAGTGTAGTAAAGATTGTCAAATAAAAAGTGTAAACCTTTAAAAATTAAAAAATCCTCTCATCAGCAACCAGTTTCCCATGATAGGTGTAACTGTCTCCATCCACTTAAACTTTTAGAGCAGATGGTGTGGAAATTTAATATCATATGATCAGTATCAGGCTTGAGATTCTGAATCCTAATTGATGTATATTTTGATAAACATAAACAAATTAACTGCCTAATACATATGTCACAGAAGATTTTCTACTCCCTTTGTTTGGGTTGAATATGACAATTTAACTTTCATGTATTTTAAGAAAAGAATTTGACTTGGTTCATTTTTAAATTGCAATGTTAGTTTCTTTGGTAAAATTGTATCTAATTTAGGAAATGAAATATTCATTTCCGGACGACTCAAAAAAGAAAGTAGGACATTTAACTTGGGATTGAGGGAGTAGTTTTTCCTCCCTTTCCTAGCAAATTATAACATCATTAATTAACACATTCTCTCTCAACTTAAAATGCAGGCAATTCCGAGAGAAGCAGCAGAATTTGGGCTAGGACCGGTCAAGTACTACACGATATTGATAACGGATGCCCTAGCACTACAAATGTTGGTCATAGGGAACCTCGGAATTGCATTCACCGCAACATCTCTCCTTGGAGGAATTCTCACTTCCCTTCTATTTCCGGTCCAGCAGATATTTTCAGTACTTTTCTTGCCTGAAAGCTTCAATGCCGACAAAGGAATGGCCTTAGCCATGGCCATATGGGGTTTTGCCTCTTACCTTTATGGAGAACACAAAACAAGACATAAGCAACACGAGACAAAAGAAAACCCCCCAGATGTTGATCACGCAGTTTGATTTGTCAGCCTTCCCCCGGAATTTCCCAGTTCAATAAATAAAGATAGATCTCTCCATATATTCATGTCAAATATATGTAGAACAGTGGGAAGATATGGAAAGTTCATCATTATAGCTTCTTAGTTAACTACTCCCTCAGTTTCAAAATGTTTGTTGCTTAAAGTTGTTTTGGATAAATTAAAATAATCAACTACTTTTTCTCTATAAACAATATTGCTCCTCGTTATTACATTGTACCTTTCTCCTCTTTCATATCTCTTATTGGTTGGTTATTTATTGAAAGTAGTAAAACAATAAATTAATTTTGAAAGAAGTGAAAAGGAAAATTAATAAGAAGGGTAGAAGAAGTAATTCATTTATACATTTTGTCTTAAAATATGTAAACGATAATCGTTTAAAACAAAACCTCTATCCTTAAATGATAATCATTTTGAAACGGAGGAGGGAGTTTTCCTTTCATTTATTTCCTTCCATTTGGCATCCATCATTATTAAGGTTGTGTTGGACAACTCAATTATTAAGTATTTTGTCACTTTCATATCTTGAATCTATAATCTCTTAGTGATAGGTAGGATTATCATTGGGTTGGGTATACCTAGACCTGAATCTGATATGGATTGGGGAAAAAAAGACATCCGATTTGATTGTGAAATGTTGAGATTTTTTTTTTTACGGTCTTGATTTGTGAACAATAAAAAATTATGTATGAATTTTGGATAGAAAAACATAAAATTAAGTCACAAATCTTCAAATGATGCTTTGAGAGAATGGGAAAAAAGAAAAGAAAGAGGGAAGAATGAAAAGGGGAAAAAAAGAAAAATAGAAAGGAAAGAACCAAAAAGGCAAAAATGAAAAAAAGAAGGAAAATGGAAAATGGAAAAAAATTGAAAAACAATGATAAAATGGACAAATAAAAAATAGAAAAGAAAGAAATAAAGAAAACAAAAGACGAGTAAAAGAGAGAAATAGAAATAAAAAAGGAACTAAAACGAAGAAAAAAAGAGAAAAAAATCCCTTTTTCTCTTTTCCAAGGTGGTAAATTGATATATATATTTATATATATATATATATATATATTTATATATATATATGTATGTATATAAAAATGGATTTGATAAAGTGTGCTATTTCGCACACGCAATTGAACTTGACAGTTAACGGTCAATAAATGTGATGCCAGAATGCAATAGAAAACTACCTAAATAGGAATTAGAATTTGATAGAAGAACAAAATCGTTCTCTTGATATGATTATCGATATAAAAAATAATAATAGGTTGCTTATAATGAGACCCTAAAACAATTTATATAGGGTGTTAACCCTAAACCTAATAGAAAGATCAAAGGGTGTTAACCTAAACCTAGTAGCAATAGGAAACGCAAAATTACAAAAATACCATTAAAAAAACAAAAATTTGCCTAAAAATTTAAAAAGCCTGAAAAATTATCTAAACTATCTAACAACTTCAAGTTCAAACCGATGAAGACAGCAAGCAGGTTGCTCTCGACGACGAAGTTGTGACAGCTCTCTGCTCTGCATTCTTCTCTTGGTGACGGCAGCTGTTCTTTTCTCTTGAAGGTTGCCGGCATCTTCTGGTCGTTTAGTTCTGCTGCTCAACAACAACTGGTTGTTTCTCCATTTCCAGTCGGCAATTTCTATTCGGTGGTAGCTGGTCCTTTTCTCTTTTTCCAGCCTCAGTAAATCAACAAAATCTATCATCGCATTGATTCCAATTACCTGCAAAACAAAATCTATCAGTCATTCAGATACCAATTTTTGGCATGGAATGAATGAAAGAGAAAGAGAACTGAAAGGACGGACAGAGGACAACAAACGAAGTGAGAGAGGGGTGAATGTTGTGTGTAATTCATAAATTTTCTTCTTCTTTTTTGTTTGATTTACAAAAAAGGAAAGATGGATGAACATGGGGTGGTGGAATGGTCAAAGGTGAAGAAGAAAGCTTTTACTTTTTGTATGGGATGACAAGACTGATCATATGGGGACTGACAATCATTTCACATCCACTAGGAGAGAGATGGGAAAGGGGCAGTACTACTGCTGCTAACTAAATCTGTTGTTACAGTTTTGTTCCTTTTTAGCTTTTTTTTTTTTATTTATTAGTTTTTTTACTTTGGTGGCCTTATTGCTTTTGTACTAGTAGTCTAGTACTATTACTGGAGTGATTAAAACATAGTTGGGTATAATTGGAAAGATAAAAAATCCTTTTGTAATTAATCTTTTATAAATTTTAAGATTTTCTATATCTAGGATTCTTGATTTCAATAAAAGATGAGCTCGGGAGAGTTTTATTTTTATAATTACTGTATATTTATAAGTTTATAGATTTTCATAGTTTGTTATAAACTAATCCTAAATCATCTCAAGTTCTTTTAATTTATTTTATGAATATATATTGTTAATTTGAGAATAAATTATATTATTTTAATATAATTCAATCTATAAAAGAAATATTTTTTAATTATTAAATTAACTGGTTCAATTATCGACTAAATTATGGTTCAATTGTGGTTGAACCATTGAATCTTGAACCAGTAACTTTTCTGGTTAGATGATCAGTTCGGTTCTAAAAACATTGGCTCATACAATACACTGTGCACCGTTGAGGAGAGGCATACATTTGAGGAGATGCATATTTAATAAGTCTCATCTTGCATCTGGGATCCAAAATTGAAGGTATTGCCATCAACAAGTTACATTCTCCCCAGTAATTATCATACTTCAACTTCATTTTACGGACCATGACACGAATGAATACATTTTCATATAGTGACTTCTTATCCAACATTACCTTGACATTTTGCACTTCAGTCAAATATAGATTAGAAGTCGGATAATCATTACTAGAAATGACCTTTGGTGTTTCATTAAAGACTACCAAAACCTCACAAACCTTTTCCACTTTAATCCAATCTTCCTCTAGTGGACAACAATCAAAATTAGGCTCTTGAGCGTGAAATCTTGGAAATGCTTCCTTCAACTTTATTGCAGTAGCTAACATCTCATAAGTGCAATTACAACATGTTTTGCAATCTAGAATTAGTCTCCTATCTGGCAATTGAAGTTGTTGCACAATCTTTGAAAATGTATGAAATCTCGCTTCACTTTTATTGATATAATTGATACTATCATAAATATCTTGAACAATGTACTTGATCTCTGAAATGCCATCTTGAACCATAAGGTTCAAAATATGCGCACAACAAAGCACATGAAACAACTTTGCTTCGCACAATAACCTCTTACTCCTTGAGAAAGTATCCTTTAAAATTCTGATTGCGAAATCATTACTTGATGCATTATCCATTGAAAATGTGTAGATCTTTTTCTCAATTCCCCATTCTTTCAAACACTTGTAAACAGTGTCCACAATTTCTACATCATGACAAGGTGGAGATATGTGAACAAAGTTAAGAACATGTTTTTGCAAACACTATTGAGCATCCACAAAGTGTCATGTAAGCACCATATACCCAATTTTCTGTTTTGTAGATTTTCACAAATCAGTAAGCAAGCTCATTTTGCTAATACCTTTAAATTAAGCCTTCAACTTTTTTTTTTTTCCAGATTCACAAACAAACTTACAATCTTTTTTTATTGTGTTCTAAGATATCTTCTGCCACTCAATCATTCCACTTCTCTACATTATATTGAATTTTTCTAATCAATAATGCTAAATGGGTGCTCGTGCATCAGAATCCAGTGAGCCATTCCTTCCCTCATTTTCATCATATCAAATCTACCATTGATGATAGTTGAACCAGAAGAAAGTACATGAACTTTGGACAGAGCAGGAGGAAAATTGATAATATGTTGTTCCATTTTTTATCTCTTTCGTAGAGGACAAATTTCAAGGTATCTCGCCAAATGCCTTGTTGTTGTACTCTTCATACTAAAGTATCTTTTGCAATGAAGACACTGAGCTTTCTCAAAGCCATTAACCATTTCCTCTTTAAACTCAAGAAAAACAGAGGAAGTCTTACTCCTTTTCTTCTTTTTAAAGTGACTATCATCATCGCCTGTGCTTTGGTCTTGATTATTTTGAACACTATTGTCTTCAATTTTTTTCACGAGAGATATCATTGGTACTTTCAACATTCTTTTCACCTATGTTCTCTGCCTTCTCTGCTGTATGTGAATCAATTTCAACTTGCAACTGATTTTCGTTTGGTATAGACGAGACCTCTGGTGTGCTTGACATTGACATACCTAAAGAAGAGAAGAAATAAAAAGTTTAATTATTTTAAAAAATGAAGTTTATAGGAAAAAATCATGGTTAGTTTGGATATGTGGTTGGCTTTATTTATATATTTTTGAACTTTATAAAATATAAAATGGAATGATTAAGAATAAAGTGTGAGAAATGAAAAAGAAACAACAAAGCTAAAATATTAATATCACTTCTGATAACATATAATCCTTTTCTTTCATTTATGTTATTGCTCATGAGAAAATAGATATTGGTATGAAATTTTAAACGAAAAAAGCTAACCTAATATTAAGAGTAGAGTAGCTCTTTCTTGTACTATCAATAATTTGTGAATGCCCAATCCTTTATATTTAATTAGTTATAAGATTAATTTCTAGTGACCATATATAGTTTCGAGATATATGAAAAATATCAATTCTGCTAGCCACATTAATAATGCAAAAAATCAAAATTTCCTATTGATTTTCAAAGTTCCACATATGTTGTGGCAAAAAAGTCAAATTAGTTTACAAATAGCCTTATTTTCAAAAGGTTGCCCAGTCTCCTAAGGGCTTCCCAATAAATGTAAGAAACAAAGTCTTAAATCCCAATTCACATAATTCACAATAATTTCTTAATCACATATTCATATTTCACATAATCACATTCATATTCAAATTCTCAACTGACAATTTCATTTCACATACACACATAACACATTCACATTTCACAACCCAACTCTACTCCACACCAGTCGGCAATCACCACTCAAAAGATTCACTCCACCACAGTCCATCCACAAAAATTTTCCAAAGAAAAAAAAAAGAGGACAAAGGACATATGAACTGAAACTACGACACAACAATAGGTCTTAGTTAGCACTGGAAATCTGGAATAGAGTTGAGTTGGGAGTGAGGCGGAGCTTCAAGCAATTGGTCTTAGTAGTAGAAGTTAGTTAGCCAGCATCGCAACTTAGCAGTTGGTATTTCGTAGACTTGATAGTCGACACTCTCTTACAACTTGGTCTAGTTCATCACTTCATTTCTTCTTCGACCTTCAGCCTTTCGCCTTGAAAAACAATTTGGGACTTGGGATAATGAAGAATGGTGATGAGAAATAGATTGGAGAAGAAATTTGTTCGGTGTTGATCTACTCTCAAAGTCGAGAATCAAAAAATGATAGTCCTAGAATTGGTTTAGCCGTTTAGGATGTTAATTGGGTTGGGTTGGTTACTGAGTTTTTTGGTGGGTTAATTGATTTGAAAGATATGTCTTTTGTTGCAAGGGCCTTCAGCGGCAAGGGTCGGCTGCTGGAAGATGAGTGGTGATTGAGTGAACGAGAGGAAAAGGGATGTGGCGTGCCCGCGGCCGATCAGAGTCTTTAGACTCCACAATTTAGACAAAAAAAAAAAAAAAAAAAAGGATAGGGCAACCCTGGTCTGGTTTTCTTTTTTTTTAGGTGATGTCATAAAATTTAGGAATATTATATTAATGTTAGTAATATACTTTGTAAAATTTATTTTATAAAAAAAAATTATATAATAAATAGATTATATTATATGATATATAAATAAATTATTATTATATATATTAAAAGCTCTTTTAGGCTCACGAGCCTAAATAAATGAATATATATGGATTTAGTTCGACTCCTTTAATGAGAGAGTCGAGTTTGGGCTCAACTCGAACTCTTTTAAGAAGAATCAAATTCGAGCTTTTACCGAGACGAACTCGCACAGTTCACAAATAGTCTTATCTCATTTACACTCTGATTGTGATTACTAGTGTATAAATGCACTAAATCTCTTTTATTTATTTATTTTTTAGAGATGTAATACAATATTGGTTAGTTTTAAATCAGTAAAACAATCTTTTAACAAATATATATACACATACCATTAGAGTTAAATGTTACATTTTTTTCCCCCAAAAAAATTATCCTTATTTATATTTTAATATATTTTAAATTAAAAGTTCACAGTAAAAATAAATAAATTTTGAATTTAATTTAAGATTTCTCTAATTTCCTAAACCATATTCGTACGCAATAAGCATTCAATTTCGTTAAGTAACTATTGACTATTGAGAGAGAGAACCTTGGTCGAGCAGAGGGCAAAAGATTGCCTTGAAAAGCATCAGCAGTTACAATGTCACAAACATATAAAGAAATGATATGAAAGTACAAACTTTTGAAAAAGGAAGAGCAAATATTTGGGTTTTCGTATTGAAAACTTAGGTGGCATTAGTGGATTTTGACACTGAAAAGACGAAAGATATTGCTTCTTGATCTTTCCATAAATATGGTTTTGTTCTTTTTTAGAGAAAATGGTCGAAAATTGTATTAAAGCAAAATAAGAAAAGAAATACAATTAGTGTTTTCTAACCAAAAAAGTTGCACGATCTGCAATAAAGATTCCACAAATCTTCACCGATGGTAATAAAAAAATCCTCCTCAGCCAAACTCGTATCCCTCCAATACCACATAGAAGCAATCTTCACATGAAAGACAAAATTCAAAGGGGCTTTACACGTAGAATTCCCCTTCCTCTGTGAGATTATTCAACCAGGAAATAATATATCTTTCATGAAATTTTTTTTAAAAAAAAAAATCGAAAAAACTAGAATAGAAAGCAACAAATCTTATTCAAATTCCTACAGTCACGAATGGTATGGAAAAATAGATGGTTCATTATTTTAAAATATATTTTGTTAATTAAGAAACTATAGTTATTTTAATTATTTAATATATTTTAAATATTGAAAAAATTCTAATATTTAATGAAGTGTATTGAAACAATAAAAGGAAAATAATATAACATTAATTGCGGTAAGAAACATAGTAAAAGATTATTGGTTTGAGAGAGAGAGAAATAATTTGAATTTTTTAATGAAAGTTATTTTGATTTTTTACCTTATAATTATTCCTCCATGAAGAGGAAAATGGATAATATTTTAAGAAAAAAGAAAAAACGGAAAAAAAAGGGAAACTAGAACCTTCTCTACTAGACAGAGGAAATAGTATAATAGAGCCGCTAACGAAGAAGATTTTGTAATCTCTCTCATTAGTAAACCAATCCACATACCTCGGAACACTTTTGAACCATGGAATCGGAGTTTGTTTATCCCAAAGGGACAAGGCTGGAGAATATGTTTGAGTTGGCGGAATAAGAAGTTGGTTTGGGTCACATTCAATACCTCGGAACATTCTTGCTTGGCAGCAAAACGGAACCCCCATTTATGAACAACAGTAGCCTGATGGACTATGAAGGAAAAGGTTTCCCTTCGTGATTATACGAATTTATGATGGAGTAAATTTTAAATTAGAAACAACATCATCGTATCTGTACCCGTTCATCCTTAGCATGACTTTGGCTTTCCTCTTGCAAAAAGACCTTTTTATTCCTCCAAATCTCCATAACAAGTTTCTCTTATTTGCAGGTGAATCTTTTCTTCTCCGACAAGTTACCCACATTCGTCATCCAGCCTATATATTCTCAAGCAGTCGACTGCGACCCTGTTCGCTTTTTCCAATTCATACCTCCCTCCAGAATTGAATGAGAAAGAAAAACTGATTTTGATCATTTTAAGCATTGGAAAGGGATGGCCAAATTGATAACCGGGGTTTTAAATTAGAATTTTCCTTGCCACTTAATTTATACTCTATCCCTCCATTCTAAAATAATTGCCACAAGTTTTTGTTTCAAAATACTTGTTACTTACACGTTTCAAGGTGAAAAAATTGTAAATGAATTATTCATCCTATCTTTTATTTGTTAACTTTTTCAATGACATTTATTACATTAACACACTTCAATTTTAAAACCCACTAATCATATTCTCACTAATTCCAACTTTTAATAAATTCAAAATCGGGGCAAAATCTTCCAAAATAAGTAATGTTGTGATTAGAAGGTGTAAAAGAGCCGAGCTGAGCTGAATTCGAATTTACTAGGCTTGAGCTCGACTCGTTTATATTCTTTCAGACTCTGGCTCGGGCTCTCAAGAGTCTAAATATCTAGGCTCAAGCTCGGCTAAGTGAAGAATAAGGAAGGCTCGAGTTTGGATTTGAGCTAGTTTAAAAAAGTCAAAAATTCAAGTTCAAGCTTGAGATCATTTAAGCCTGACAAGAGATCAGGCTCGTTTAAAATTTTTTTAAAAGAAACCATTAAACTTACATTTTACAATAATAATATTTAAAATCAAATTCAGTTATACAACACATTCAAACTAGACAGTTTCTGAAGTCTCAATAAAAAAGAGTTATTGAAAATTTTAAAAATTAAGAAACCTTCTGAAATATGAATCACCCAAAGTTCCATCAAGCATCATCTAGTCAGTTTCTGAAGTCTCAATAAAAAAGGGCTATTGAAAATTCCCTTAAATTGAGAAACCTTCTGAAATATGAATCACCTAAAGTTCCATTAAGCATCATCAAGAACTTACGAAATGTAATAATAAGAGGATGCTTTGCTGCAAGAATTCCAAGAAAAGAGTCTTTAATATCATTAAAGAGTGCCATTTCATCAATATCTTTTGCATCAATCAAACTGGTTTCTGTCAACAAATCCCCACCATAGATCCACAGCCAAATCTGTAACTAGTCATAGTTATGTATTAGGCATAAAATCTTGGACTCAATGAACATACTTCATTGTTGAGGTAAAAATGAAATTTTTATAGCAGTACTTTGTATACAAATCAAAGTAATAAGCAGAAACAAGGGCCATTTTTAGTGAAGAACTGATAAAATATTGTGTTTATTGGTTGTTCTTGCTCATCAAATTCTATCAACAAATAACAAAGAGAAGGACAACAAATGGCCGTCTACAATAATTGAAGTTTTAGGACAATATCCATTTTTCAACTATGTTCTTCCAAGTTCCCAATGACTGAAGAATGTCGTTTCCATTTCTTCATTTAATTTTTATCCATTCATAAAGTCTACTGTTTCGAACTTCCATATGTTGTAGTTGATCACATTCATCTAAGCATAATTCTATTATATTAGTGGGGTAATTTACATAAAATACAACTATGACTAATCCGGTTCACTATGAGAACCGTTCCCAGTTGTGGATTCTTTGACAACTAATTAACCATTTTCAGCCTTAAATTTCAATATTGGAGTAGATTCTTATGTTGAAACAAGGGCACTTATTCTCATGGCACCTGAAATGAATTATTAGCATATTATGCAGTGGTCAGAGATAGTTTTTCTGTAATGAAGGAAATTGGAAAAGGGACAATTAATTCATTTAGATAAAAGCATCAGCAGATGTTTCAAATTACATCTAACAAGATATTACCATACACTATAGAAGTTGAGTATACCTTCTTAGCTCGGTAACTCATGTAGATTACCTAAAAGACTCGTAAATAGAAAAGGGGTTAAATTTTCAGGGATAAAGCTATATTCGCAAAATGAGTCAGTCAGTAATCTCTATGGTATATAAGCTAGCAAATCATTAACAAAAATCTCAAACTAAATAGAATATCATAGAGTAAAATAAATTTCAGACCATATTTTATAGCTTCATCAGCAAAAAGCATATCATGGAAGAAGAATATCTATCTGTTTCTTCTCTTCATGCAACGAAAAGAAACGGAAACAAATTAAATCAAGTATCAAATGCAAATCATCTTAGAATTATATATAAAAATGAAAAATATGCCCCACCTTACTCTTATTCTTCACTGCATGAAGATTGTGCAACCAATCATCTCCACATAACAACATTTGCACCGGTTTTGAAGATAATGACGAACAATATGGATCAATTACTCTACTACCGGCACTAAATGTTGCTTTTGAAACCAGTGTGGTGATAGGAATAGCAAGGATGTCAAGAGCAATTTTTTGACAAAATACGATACTTTGTCGTTGACTCTCCCTAGCACCAATTTAAAGTATCAAAACAAAAAGGATCCCCTTCATGAATATACCATCCATCTTCAAGATAGCTATCAAGATCTGACTTTTGAGATAGACTTCCCTCTACAATCCTTAAATACTTTATAAAAGTATTCCAACCTGAAGTAGAAAACCCATCAAACCATCACCTTGCCAACCTGCTATTGGAGCTTCCTCTCCATAAAGCTCATACAATACACTACAAACTGTTGCCATATTTTCACAAGCTTCTTGTTTATTATACATTTGAGGATAGTCATATTCAATAAGTGTTATCTTGCATCTTGGATCCAAAATGGAAGTTATTGCCATCAACAAGTTACATTCTCCCAGTAATTATCAAACTTCAACTTCATTTTACGGGCCATGGCATGAATGAACACATTTTCATCTAGTGACTTCTTATCTAACATTACCTTGACATTATGCACTTCAATCAAATAGAGATTAGAAGTCGGATAATTATTACCAAAAATGACCTTTGTTGTTTCATTAAAGACTGAAAAAACCTCATAAACCTTTTCCACTTTAATCCAATCTTCCTCTAGTGGATAGCAATCAAAATTAGGCTCTCGATCATGATATCTTGGAAATGCTTCCTTCAACTTTATTGTAGTAGCTAACATCTCATAAGGGGAATTCCAACATGTTCTGCAGTCTAGAGATAGTCTCTTATCTGGCAATTGAAGTTGTTGCACAATCTCTGAAAATGTACGAAGTATCGCTTCATTTTGATTGATATGACTGATATTATCATGAATATCTTGTATAATGTGCTTGATCTCTGAAATGCCATCTTGAACCATAAGGTTCAAAATATGTGCATAACAAAGCACATGAAACAACTTTCCTCCACATAATGACATCTTACTCCTTGAGAAAGTATCCTTTATAATTCGGATTGCGGAATCATTACTTGATGCATTATTCATTGAAAGTATGTAGATCTTGTTCTCGGTTCCCCATTCTTTCAAACACTTGTAAATAGTGTCCAAAATTTCTACACCACGATAA
The DNA here is from genome assembly GCA_028571225.1 of Parsonsia alboflavescens. Taxonomy (NCBI): domain Eukaryota; kingdom Viridiplantae; phylum Streptophyta; class Magnoliopsida; order Gentianales; family Apocynaceae; genus Parsonsia; species Parsonsia alboflavescens. Next base: position 5,516,214 of record JAOXNR010000031.1, read on the forward strand.
GGTGGAAGTATGTGAACAGAGATAAGAACACGTGATTATGCGAATTTATGATGGAGTAAATTTTAAATTGGAAACATTATCATTGTATTTGTAAACGTTCATCATTAGGATAACTATGGCCTCTTAATTTTTCCTCTTGCAAAAAGACCTTTTTATTCCTCTAAGTCACCATAACAAGTTTGGAGTAAGTCTCCTGAACATTTCTCTTATTTGCAGTCTTCTCCGACAAGTTACCGACATTCCTCATCCAGCCTGTCGATTCTCAAGCATTCGACTGCGACCCAGTTGGCTTTTTCCAATTCATACCTCCTTCCAGAATTGAATGAAAAAGAAAAACTGATTTTGATAATTTTAAGCATTGTAAAGGGATGGCCAAATTGATAACTGAGGTTTTAAATTAGAATTTACCTTGCCACTTAATTTCTACTCTATCCCTCTGTTTTAAAATGATTGCCACCTAAGCAAAAAGTTTTTGTTTCAAAATAAATGTTACTTATATTATCTTATTCTTTATTTGTTAACCTTTCCAATGAAATTTATTAAAAAAGCCTTGAGTGATGGACATCTTGAAACGGGGGAATAATTTATATGTCGGTGTATAGAAAATGGTAGCTCTTTATATAGAAAGGTCGTAGATCATCCCAATTAAAAAAGAAAAGGTCATGGCAATGGATGCAGCTGAGAGTGGAAAGAAGGCTATCCCAGAGCTAATGAAGTTTAGGACATCCCCAAAGGCTGGGCTTGTTCTCTTCTTCTGCGTTTTGGAAGCAATTGCCCAAACAGGAGGCCCTGTGCTGGGAAGGCTTTATTTCTTGCCTGGCGGAAAAAGAAAATGGATTCCGCATGGCTACTCACTGCCGTTTTTCCATGTCTGATAGTCATTATTTGCATCTCATATGCGCGGCGGAATAAATCCACAAATCCCAATTCAAGATTCGTCTTTGTCACTCCGGGACTTGCAAGGGCTTGTGCCTTCATTGGATGTCTTTTTGGAGTAGACGCCTTTATGTATTCTATTGGTGTTGCTTATCTTCCCGTCTCTGTTTCCTCCTTCCTCGGTTCCAGTCAGCTGGCGTTCACCGCCATTTTTTCTTTTTTCGTTGTGATGCAAAAGTTCACTCATTATACAATCAACAGCATCGTTTGATTGACTTTTGGATCAATTATGTTGGGATTACATGTGAACGGTGATCGTCCGGTGGGAGAATCAAGTGGTTTGTACACGTTAGGATTCTTTATGACCATTGCCGGAGCTGTCCTTCATGGATTTCTGATGCCAGCTGTTGAATACATTCGGTGGAATGCAAGAGTTCTGATGCCAGGGACACTATTCCCGAGTCATTGGTCCGAACTTGAATCAGGTTTAAATTTGACTAGGTGATCTCGAATGACTCAACAAAGAAGAACGGGCTACACCGTGATGTAGGCCCTTTTTGGTCATTCGGAATCGTCATAATTTATTATTTTTGGAGATATTTTTGAAATTTTATTATTTTAAAGTTTCGATTAGGATTAAGATTCGTTTAGGTTTTAAATATCTCGTTTGTCAATGTTTTTAGCGATTTTTGATTAATGGATCATTTTCGACTTTGATTGTTTTTTCAAAAATCAGAGAGTTTTCACAATTTTTCAACTTTTCTTTTATTTAGTCATTCTTTTCGACATTATTCTTGCATCAAGTTCCTCTCACTTGTGGCCTTTTTATGCAAATCCAGTTCTTGATTTCAGGCTTCGCTACCCGGTTCTGTACTATTCCCATGATCTTCAACAGGGATTTTCCGGTGTGGACAAGAGCTACTCTGTTCTGTACTCTCTTTTTTTTCCGTCAGTACTGCTCTGGACATTTTAACTTTTGTATCTTTTTCTCTGCTTTCTCGGGGTGGGAAAGAAACTGTTAAAAAAAGTGGCATATTCTTATTGCATAAAAGCTGAAGAACCACAATAAGAAAGTAGTATCCTATTTCAGGAAAAGGACAATTTATGTAGATCATGAATTCAAAACAAAAAAATAGTTTGAAACTTGAATCATGCAAATCTTTCTATCCTCAAATGAAACTTTTTGGATGATATAATTTTTTTCACGATATAGGTTATTTTTTAATTACCCAAATGGGTAGATCGGTGAGTGACTATAGGTTACGAGTTTGACTCTCATTAATATTTTTTGGACTTTTCAGGGTTTCAAGAGAGATAGATTGGACAGATCCTTGGAGCCAAGGATATTAAAAAAAAAAAACGAACCCTCTAATTTATTACTTTTATCGAGAGTTTGTCTTAAATAATCCTTTTTTATTTTTGCCCTCTTTATGCATGCATGCAAAACACACACTCTCTCTACGCTTCTCGTTCTCTTCCTTAAATTGAATCATTTAGATGTCAGAGTTATCTATCCCCTTTTTTTCATTGTGGTTATTGACATCAAGGGTGACCTTAAATTGAATTTCTCTTTTGTATGTTTGGTTTGTATATAATTTTATGCATATTTTCTATATTTTTATATTCAATTTGTTTATTATTTCTTGTAATTTTTTTTTAAAGTGGTGCAAAATGTTAAATAAAATATTTTTTAAAATTTTAAAACATATGAAGGGCTAGTCCAACCAGACCTTTGTAAGGTTAGCTTGAGTTAGGATTTTAATGGCCCTTCGAAAAATGGTATCTGCCCGTCCCTACCCTTTATATTCTCTAGCTCTTGGGGTTGGGGTTGGGATTGGATCAGCCCCAATTGATATCTCTCTTGAAATATCGATGTGCATATAAACTAGTCTCACTACTAAAAAAAATCTATAAATATGAGAGATAAAAGGTATTTTTTGTGTAACAAACATATAATTATTTTTTTTTAATTCATTTGAAATGACAACTAACGTCTTATATCATAAGGCAAAATAGAGATATCATTTTGTTTTAATGAACACAATCTCCCCCTCTTAAATGCAGGCTATGCCGAGCGGAGCAGCGGATATTGAACTTGGTCGGCTCAAGTACTACTTGATATTAGTTTTTGCAGCCATTGCACTACAATTTTTAATGATAGGAGCCCTAGGAATTGCAGTCACCGTAACATCTCTACTCGGAGGAATTATCACTTCGCTTTTTTTTTATTTTTATAAATAAACTGTCCAAAGACGGAGGGTTAGGCATAGACCCCTACCTAGTTATTGAAGAATGAAATAAAAGGGACATAAAGCCTTACAAAGCAAAAGTAAAGTGGAAAGCACATTAAGGTCGTGCTAAGTGATAATTCTAGGGAATAATCTATCTAAGATAGTCATTTCAAATGCCGCATTTATATGATAAAGCAGCCATTAATCTTATGTATTATTTTCTTGCTATTACTCGTATCGTCAGAGAAGATTGAAGCACAATGAGCCACCCAAATTTCATAACAAATAATTGATGGAATTAGCTTTGCTAATGCACCCAATCTCCGTGAATGTGCTCCTCAACCGAGCAATCTATCCTCCAGCAGAAGTGAGTGGTTTGCTACTCCAAAAGCATTGCAATAATGAGACCAAACTTTTGTAGTAACCGGGTAGTCGCCAAAGAGATGAATGATTGTTTCCCGGAACTCCCCACAATGACACCGAGAAGCTAACTGAAACCCCAGACTAGACCGTAGCCCAGAAATGCTTGCTGACTATCCACATGAAGATGGACCATGAGAGCGGTATGTGCCGGTGGAAAAAATTGTCCGTGCTTTCCTCACCCAACTCCTCCTCCTCTAAAGCCGAAATGCATTCCGAAATGTTAAATTGGCCATGTGATGACAGATTCCATATGTAAACCGTTGTCCCATTGTCAACTTCCTGAACAATCAGAGGCTCAGCCCATTCCCGCGCTTGTAGCATCCTTTTCCATATTCTCAATCCCTCCGCAACCAGCCCCCCTCCTTGCGGGAAACCATACTTCATCTTTAGATAGCGAGCCCATAGTGTGTTGGAAGACCGGAACTTCCACCAAAGCTTAAAACCGTATGCTGCAATTGTTCTGCTAAGGGAAGGTACAACCAAGCCACCTCTGTCATATGGCTGAGCTATGGAGCTTAATGTGCACCATGTCAATTACTACCAAAGTCTGAGTGACCCCAGAAGAAATATGCAAAATGCCGTTCTAATTCCCTGATGACTTGCTGTGGAGGATTAGTGGCAGCTAACAAGTAGGTGGACATTGCAGACAGAACATGTTTAATTAGTATCAGCCTTCCCCCGGGTGATAAGTATTTCCTCTGCCAACCGTTAATACGAGCTTTGATCTTACTAACCAGCGGTTCATAGTATGATATCTTTGCTCCCCCTGGGAAGATTAGGCAGTCTAGATAAATCATTGGAACTCGATGGATCACACAATCAGTAACTTCTTTTAGCTGCGCTTGTCTAGGTTGAGTAATGTGAGAGGAGAGATACATAGAGCTCTTGTGAAAGTTTATTTTCTGCCCCGAACAATCTTGATGAAACCCGAGAAAATCCATCAACGATTGACTTCCCTTTTTCAGCCCTCTTGCGAAGATAATAATGTCATCTGCAAAACTTAAGTGAGTGACAGGAAGACTAATACGACCTGTGATAAAATCTCCCATAGCATCATTGTGCGAGAGTTTATTCAATCCCCGGGACAGCACTTTAGCTGCCAAGATGAACAATGTAAGAGATAAAGGATCCCCTTGACAGACTCATCTGGTAGATGGAAAGAACCACACAACCTCAAATTTAAGGTGACAGAGAATTTATTAAAACCCAAGCAGTTGTGTATGAGATTCAAAAAGTGACTACTAAATCCAAATTTCTTTAACACCTCCAAAAGAAAAGGCCACTATACTCTATCAAATGCCTTCAACATGTCAAGCTTTAGAATCATATTACCCCCAACACATTTCTTATTCAACCAGTGGATTAGTTCAAAGGCTATCAAGATGTTATCAGAGATGTTCCGACCCTTTACAAAAAACCCTTGATTCGGACAAATCAAATTTGGAAGTAATGTTGCTAGATGTAGAGAAATTACCTTACCAATTACTTTGGATGTGAAGTTGCGCAAACAAATGGGTCTGAAGTGAGCAAATGTCTCCGGATTGTCCTTCATTGGGATTAGAACAACTTGAGTGGCAGTGAATTGCTGTGGCATACGTACACCTGACCAAAAATCCAGAACTTCTTGGCACATTTCTAGTTGAACAAGCTCCCTAAAGGTTGTAAAAAACTTCCCCGGGAAGCCATCGACTCCAGCTGCACTATCACTATCTATGCTGAAAACTGCTGTCCGAATTTCCTCCATGCTTGGTAATGACGAAAGCTTTTTGTTAATCACCTGATCAAAATTCTTCGGTATGTCTTTTGTAAATTTCCTTGAGTCTTGTTGGCAGCGTATATCATCCAATAGCAGCTCCGAATAAAAGCTCATCGCCTCTTGCTCTATATCCGTTTTGTCAGTAAGCCATTTCCCTCTCCTGTCTTTAATTTTATAAATCTGCAATGCTGCTTTCCTAGTATGCCAATAATTCGAGAAATATGATGTGTTCCCTTCCCCATCCTTAAGCAATTCTAGATTTCTGTCTCCAAAAAGCCTCTTGATTCTTTAGGTGGTAAATCAAGTCAGCCCTTGCTCTGTGAAGTGCCTCTCGGTTAGCTGTTGTAGCTTCTGCCATATAGTCCTCTTCCAATTTAGAAATTAAGCTCTCAGCCCTTTGAACATTAGTCTTTACATTGCCGAATGTCTCCTTATTCCAAGTCCTAATGGCCTTCTATAGTCTACCAAGAGCTCTCAACTACACCTCGGAAGTCCTTGTGATGTAGCCACATGCACTGAAAACGGAATTTCCTTGGTCCTGAAGTTTCTGTTGTATTTGTGGTAACTAGTAGCAGGCAGTGGTCTGAAGGGATGCAGGGAAGATGTTCCAATCTTGAGTTGTGAAAAGTGCTCTGCCAGCCGTCATTTACTACTACTCGGTCAAGCCTTCTCCATAGGGGAGGGAAGGTGGTTCTGTACCAGGTGTAACTATTACCCACAAACGTCAAATCCAACAATCCACAATGTTCCAAAGTGTCATTAAACTCCCTAATGGGTCTAAGAGCTGGAGGGGAGCCTAAACTCTCTTCCATTGTCCGAACTACGTTAAAATCACCAACCTCCAGCCATGGTCCCGAAACCATTTCTGAGACTTCCGCCATCTCCATCCACAACTGTCTACGAGCAATGTAATCACACGCCGCATAAACAAAAGACATAACACATTCTCCCTCTAAACCCATATACCTTTCAACTTGACAAGAGACCATTTGGTTTGTGTTTCTCAACACGGAAACAGTCAATTTGGAGCTCCAAAATAACCAGTTTTTCCCATTCATGTTTGAGTGGTAATTAGGCAATTGAAGTCTATAAGCATACGAAGCAATCTTAGAAGGGTTCACCAACGATTCCAAAATAGCAACTAATTGTGGCTTATAATAGAAGATATGAGACTTCAATTTTTCCAAGGAGTTACCTATTCCTCTCACATTCCAGATTAATACGTTCTTCATATTGACTGGTTGGGGGACAAGCTACGCCTTGATTGTTGCCTTTTGACAACCGTCGAAGGTGGAACTTCTCTTTTCTTCTTCACCACTTTAGGTAGGGTTGATTGAGCTTCACTTCCTTTTGGGATTTCCTCCTGCAGGTAACCTCTGATTGGATTGATAACATCTTGACCTGTATCAGAATCTCCTGTTGTGCTTGAATGAGCATCTCGGGTTTGCACTGAGTCATTGGCAACTGCCGGAATGCCCAGATCCTCTTGAGCCATTGTTGATTGCTGTCCACCTTGGGCAACCTGAGGCTGGCTCTGCTGCCGGCTCCAACCTTGCTTGATCAATTGCCTCTATTGGGGCTTCCTGGTTACTCGGTAATGGGTTGCCACTGTGAGTTGGCTGATTTGCTATCTGATTTGTTCATGGTGCACTAACTTCATGAATTGACTGCCTAGAAGTTGAGCTGATTAGCTGAATCTGAGTGCCTTCCGGTCTCTATTCCTCTGTTGCGTTATTCTTCTGCTGCACGATTTGTTGTAAAATTAGGTTTATTGTGTCGGTGTCCTTGATCTTCCAAGTCTGTACACTATTGATTGTGGGGTTTTGTTGTTCTTTCTGTGGCAAAGTTGATGCGGCTGGGGCTTGCTTCATTTTCAAGGTCGGATTTTTCACATGACACTAGTCTTGGGAGTGACCAATCCTTTTAGAATAAGTGCAATAGCGAAGTGTGTGTTCATATGTGATTGGCTACCAGAATCCCGAGTCTTCCTAGTTGATCCAAATTCTTGTGGGCAGTGTGTGCAGAAGATCAATGTCAACGCACACTTGGGCTACGGATGGTCTCGACATGTTTGCTGTAATGATGTCAATCTTCAAGGGTTTTTTGACCACAAATGCAAACGAATGAGGAATCTCCTTCTTGAAAAAATGTATGGGTAAATCGGGGAAAGAGATCCATGCAGGAACGGTTGATGGCTCCTCCATGCAGGAACGGTTGATGGCTCCTCCTTAACATAGAATTGGGGCATCCATTTGAGTATCCTCATCAGGACGCCATTGAGCATCCACACTCTTTTCAGCCATAGGTTGCAATAATCCTCTTCGTGAGATACCTAAATCAGAATATGTTTTGCATCGATCAACCCAATTGTGTAGTCACCTTTAAGCCCTATCGTCTGGATCGATTTGCGAATCGTGTCGAATGGTGGTTTCCCATAGGAGAACGTCCCTACTAATGCTAGTTTGAAAGGAGTAGAAAGGGTGGCGACTTCCTCCTTGGAGTAGAAGAAAGCCGGCACTACCTTGAATTGTTGCGGCGGTTTTAGCGAAATTGCAGAAGAGATTTCGCCTGAGTTGTGTTATCCTTTGAATTGGGAAGAGAAGGAACCTTTCCCCCATGGCGGTGCGGCTGCCGGAGGGTAAAGAGTTGGTGGCGGCGCAGCAGTCGAAATCTTGCTTGCTATGGAAATTTGGATTTTGTGGAAAAGAGGCTAGGGTTTCTAGGGAGAGAAAGTCGTTGGGCTCTGGTTCAGAATTCAGAAAGTGCGGCTTCTTTTTAGAGATGTTCAAAAGTTTTGGATGGAGAAGAAGTCAAGATGTGTTGTTCAGCAGCCTATTTTGAGTAGCTTTTGTCAACAGCCGCATTTTGCTAACCCCATTGTCTTCTTGGTTGCTGCTGCTGGAACAACCAACACACCTTGATCAGAAGCTTGAATCCTAGGGCGTCGGAAGTTTCAGCCTGTAGTTAGGAGGCTAGAGAGAAGGGAGAGACCAGCTTGGTTCTTTTTTTTTACTCCTTGTATGTTGCCGGAATCCTTGTCGACGTTTGATTTGTTGGGTGATTTAGAGAGTTGATAGAATCATAGATCAGAGTAACAAGTCTAGATGTGAAACTTTGCTGGTCACAATCTGGTTGATGAGGAACTCTAGAGAGAAGGGAGAGATTTCGGCTAGAGAGAGACTTCTATTTAAATTCATATTATTAATGTTGTTTTCCAATAGGAACATTTTTTGCTTAATATTGACAAAACAAATACAAACGACTTATAATTAGGGATGGAGGGAATATATTTTTCTAATCTTACCCTTCATTTAATCCACTTACATTTATTGCGAAGAATTTTAATTATACATATAAATATATGAGTTAAAAGAATTTTGGACAAAATATATATGAATTTTAAGTGATTAAATCAATCTTCTCTATCAATTTACGCTTTTCAAGTAGGTAAAAATTTAACTTGGTATCTAAGCGGAGGTCTTGATTTTGCCTCCTGAGGTGGCCTATTATTCAAAACTTGTGTTCCGCAACATGGGAGGGAATGCATGGAGTTTGTTGGTAGCTTCAATTCTGGCAACGCAACCTCCAACATCAGGCACTATAAATGTTGCGTTGGATACTGTTTTTTATTTTTTGTAATCGAATTAATGGAGCAATTGTTGGCGGATGAAGCCAAATATTATATACGGACCTTTTTATCCTTTCTATAGATTGGCTTTAAAGTTGAAAGCTACATCTTTATATTTGCAATAGTGAGACTCTAGTGAAACATACGTTGAAAAAGGAAATAGAGAGAAAAGAAAAAGAGAGAAGATCTTGGTTTGATCTTTGTAAGTGTTCTCAATCTCCTTGTGCCCTGATCTTAAGAGAAGATCTTTATTGCATTCCAGCGTTCTTAAAAAAGTCTAGTGGATTCACAGAGTGCCTTTGCTTGGAGACATAGCCCAAGTTTGGGTGAACTTCGATAGCAAATTTTCTTGCATGTTCTTCAAGTTTTGTTTCTTTCATTATTATGTTCTTTTTATCTAGATCGTTTTCTTGTGTTATATTACAGGATTTGACGTGCAATTTATTAACAACTGGTATCAGAGCCTTAGGTTGGCTAATCAAGAACATCAAGGGTTTTTTGGTGTAGTTTGATTGAAAAAAACGGTATGGCAGAAGATAAAATCATAATCTATAAATTCAATGGGTAGGATTTTGGATGGTGGAAACTTCAAATTGAGGATTATCTTTATCCGAAAGATCTCTATTTACCACTTGAATGTTGGAAACTTGAGATCGCAGAAGTGGATCCGAAAGTGGAATTCGGATGGAAAATTCTTGATCGAAAGGCGTTGGGTGCGATTCATTTAGGGTTAACAAAAAAGAGAAAGCAAAAACTGTAAAAGAAGCCATGGATATTCTTACAAATAATTATAAGCCATCTACATCAAATTAGGTATTTTTGTTGAAGAAATTGGTTAATATGAAGCTATCTGGTAGAGGTTTTGTGGTAGAGCCGATTAACAATATTACACAGGTCAAGGGTCAGTTGGAATCAGCAGGCATAAAACTGGGTAGAAAGCTTCAAGCTTTATTATTTGTATGTTATCTTCAAGAAAGTTACAACACTGCAGTGCAGGGTATTTCAAGCACCATGAAGGATGATGTGACTTTGGATGATGCTATGAGTCGCATCATGGATAAAGAGATGCAAAGGAAAGTCTCAAGTATAATTTTTCAGCATCTACATCTTCTATGGCACTAGCCATGGAGAATTGTGGAAGAAGTGAAAGTAGATAAAAATTCGATGAGCATGGTAGATCACAATCAAGGGGAAAGAGGCCGGGTGCAAAAGATAAGTGCTAGTTTTGTCACAAAATCGGACACCGAAGGTTCCAATGTGAAGCCTACAAAAGGAAGCAATGAGATGCGAATCAAGGAGCTAATATGGTTAGTGATGAATCCTTGCCAGAAAATTTATGTTTATCTACAAGGTTTGACTTGATGGCAAACAATTAGTTTATTGATTCGGGTTCTTCCTTACATTGCACCTTGCAAAGAGAAATATTTGTTGGTTATGTCAATGGAAACTTTGGGCAAGTGGTTGTAGGAAATGGCCATAGATGTCCGATTGTTGGAAATTAAATGTGACTGTGAACATCTCATGTGAAGGACGTCTAGTTTTAAGTGAAACTAGACATATACCAGAATTGAGGAAAAATCTTATCTCAACCAGTTAACTTGAGCAAGAAGGTTTGGTAACAACCTTTGGGTGTGGAGAGTGGAAGATAACCTCAGGAGCAAGAGTAGTAACTAAGGGAAAAAGTACAAGTACACTTTACCTTCATCAAGGAGACAATATCAAGGATATGGTTGCTACTACAATGGCCACAGGTAATTTATCTACTCTTTGGCATTATCGTTTAGGACATCTTGGTGAAAAAGGTGTAAAGCAGTTACATTCAAGAAAGTTCTTTCCAAGTTTGCAAAAGGTTAAGTTAGATTTTTGCGAGATTTGCATTTATGGAAAACAAAAAGCAATTAATTTTCAATTGAATGTGTGACAGAATAAAATTCAAAAGCTGGAGTTGATTCACATTGATGTTTGGGGACCTGCGCAGGACCTTCTTATGCTGGTAACAAATATTTTGTCACATTCATTGATGATGTGACAAGGAAGAATTGGGTCTATGCTCTCAAAGAAAAATTAGAAGTATTTGAGATGCTTAAAATGTGGAAGACCATAGTAGAAAAAGAAACAGATTATCAAGTTAAATATCTAAAGTCTGATAATGGTGGTGAATACACAAGTAAGGAATTTGTAGAATACTTGAGCCAGGAAGGCATACATGGGTTGAAAATTGTTCCAAGAACTCCTCAAGAGAACAGCGTCGCTGAGAGAATAAATAGGACCATTCTAGAAAGTGCGATATGCATGAGAGTACATGCGGGTCTTCCGCTACACTTATGGGCTGCTGTAGTTGATACAATTGTTTATCTTATCAACAGGAGTCCATCTAGTACGTTGGATGGAGAAATATCACAAGAGCAATGGTCAGGTAAAGAGGTTAATTATTTCTATATAAAAGATTTTGATTGTATTGCAGATGCTTTGATTGACAGGGAGGATAGGAACAAGCTTGATGCTAAGTCCCAAAAGTGAGTTTTTATCGGATATGGTCGTGATGAGTGTGGCTACAGCTTTTGGGATCATAAGAATAGCAAAGTCATTCCCAGTCAGAATGTAGTATTCCATGGAGAAAGATGTACAAGGATCGTTAGATAGAGCATGAAAAAGCAAATAATCAAAATATGTTAAGTTAGATACAATGCCTGTTAAGATGACTCCAGCAAATCAGAGTGCATTTGAAGAAGAGGTTCAAGATGAACCCATTACCAGTGAGGGGGCAATACCAGAGGAACATAAAGATTCAGAGCAGACTAATAACTCTGAAGTACCTGTCTTGAAGAGATCTACACATGTGAGAAAGCCAAAGGTAATTTTTTATCCATCATCAAATATTGTTCCGAGTCATGTCTTGTATACAGATTTATTAGAACTTGAGACTTATGATGAGGAAAAGAAAGATACATCTCACCTACAGTGGGACCGTGCTATGAAAGACGAGACGAGCTCGTTATTTCAAAACAAAACTTGGGAGTTGACCAAGTTGCCCGCAGATAAATAAGTGTACAAGATTAAGAATGGAGTTGATGGTAGTATCAGATATAAGGAGAGACTTGTAGCCTAAGGCTTTTCTCAGAAAGAAGGGATCGTCTAACGGCTTTTCTACATGGTGACTTAGATGAAGAATTATACATGGCATAACCTAAAGGTTTTGAAGTCAAAGGTGAGGAGCACATGGTATATCACTTGAAGTAAAGCTTCTATGGCTTGAAACAAGCTCTACGGCAATAGTACCTAAAGTTTAATGGTTTCATGGAAGAAAACAGATTTGCACACTGTGAGTTTGATCATTGTGTTTATCTTCGCAAGTATAGTGATGGTGATATCGTGTATCCCTCTTTATATGTGGATGACATGCTGGTGGCTAGTTCTAATATGAAGAAAATCGCAGAAGTGAAGAAGATGCAAACATCACAGATTGCTATGAAAGATTTGGGAGAGGCCAAGAATATCATAGGCATGACAATCCTTAGGGATACGAAAAATAAGAAATTATGGTTGTCGCAAGAAGACCATGTGAACAAGATGTTAAAAAGATTTAACATGGATAAGAAAAAACCGGTTGTGACTCCTCTAGTGAGTCACTTCAAACTTTCCAGGGATATGTGTCCGAGTATTCAAGTTTTGAAAGATGAGATGACAGTAGTTCCATACGCATCAACAGTGGGAAGTTTGATATATTCCATGGTGAGCATGAGACCAGAAATTGCCCAAGTAGTGGGAGTAGTAAGTCGATATTTGCATAACCCAGGCAAAGAGCATTAGAATGCAATAAAATGGGTATTGAGATATCTAGCAAGTACATCAAATTACTCTCTTTGTTGAGATATGGTGATACATAGAATTACAAGGCTAAGTGGATGCAGATCACTCTGGTGATTGAGATAGTGGTAAGAGTACCACTGGATAAGTCTTTACAATTGAAGGTACAGTAGTGAGTTGGGTATCTCAACTACAGAAAGTGGTGGCTCTATCAACAACAAAAGTGGAGTATGTGGGGATCACAGAAGCCTCCAAGGAAATGATATGGTTACAAGAGTACATGGAGGAGCTACATCAAAAGTAGCCAATGAATACACCATGTAGTGATAGTCTAAGTGCAGTGCACTTAGCCAAGAATGCATCTTATCACTTAAGGACGAGATACATTAAGAAGCGTTATCATTTCATTTGGTCAACATTAAAAGATAATAAGTTGAAGTTACAAAAGATTGATGGCTCAAAGAATTCTGCTAACATGTTGACGAGGTAGTAGATAGAGGAAAACTTATTTTTTGTACTACTACCATTGGTATTACTTCATGTTAATTGATGAGGAGTATCGAAGAGGCACAAATTTTGGCTACTAGCTTTTTTCGAAGAACATTGTTGCAAAGTTGCTTGGTGCATTGGGTATATTTGTCTTTAAGTGGGAGATTGTTGGCGGATGAAGCCAAATAGTATAAAAGTGCCTTTTCTGTTCTTTTTATAGATTAGCTTTTAGGTTAAAAGCTACATCTTTATATTAGCGATAGTGAAATGCTAGTCGAACATAAGCTGAAAAAGGAAATAAAGAGAAAAGAAAAAGAGTGAAGATCTTGGTTTGATATTTGTGAGTGTTCTCAATCTCCTTGTGCCCTGATCTTGAGAGAAGATCATCATTGTATCAAAATTTTCTTTAAAAAGTCTAATGGATTCACAGAGTACCTCTGTGCGGAGACATAGCCCAAGTTTGAATGATCTTCGATAACAAATTTTCTTGCTTGTTCTTCAACTTTTGTTTCTTTCATTATTATATTCTGTCTGGTTAGATCGTTTGCTTGCGTTATATTACAAGATTTGACGTGCGATTTCCTAATAGCAATTAGATTGAAGCATGTTTGGCCATTTGGATGCATCCACCGAAATGATTTTAGTATTCCCCCGTTAGAAATTAAATATTACATTTTAATTTGTACGTATATTAAAAAAAATTAACTTAATTAATTTTAACATTTCAATGTCGCTTTCCTTAATACTAAATGTTTAATTAAATTAAGAAATGAGATATTCATCTCCGGATAATTCAAAATGGAAAATGAATTATTTAATTCCGAATAGAGGGAGTATTTTTTATATTTTCTTTTAAGTGGTTTTGACTGACCATCCTATTAACCACAGATGAAAAATGAAAAACCACCACCCAAACCTCCACAATCTTTTTACCTGGTTCACTAATTTTTTTATACTTGTAAGTAGCAGATTTAAATCACAAAATAGACGGTAGAGAGCCACTGTGGGTTTACAAATATATATATATAAGAAAAAACTCTTTAATGTGCCTAAACCATATTAAAACAGTGTTTATTTTAATGTTTTTATAATTAAATAAAACTGCTTGTTAATTAATTATCAATGTGAAAAAAAATTAGGATAATCTGTATATACTGATTAATATAGTCAAGAAAGAATACAAGAATTTCAAATATAATGAGAAAAACAATCCAAAACTAACATATGCCTCTTCACCTTTAAGTCATCACCGACACTAAATAAAGTTAACAAACATGTTTTACACACATGAGAGTCCAGGGACGAATTTACACGGAGGTGGTGGGCCACCAAAATAGATAGTGACCCGCAAATTTTTAAAAATTATCTTAAAATTTAATATAATTATACTTTTAGCCCATGACAAATTTATTTCGGATCCATATGAGCAACAAAAAAATCGTGATGTTTTTATTTCGTTGACCAAAAAAAAAAATCATAAGTTACAAACAAGCCTTCACTAGACTAGCTATTCTCAAGAAAGGGAATATTAGCATATGTTACACATTTTCATTTCTTGAGAATATGTAGTCTAGTCCGGAAATTCTATAGAGTTGTTCCAATCAAATTTCTAACGGTTAAAGTTAACAGTTAAATGTCTTTCATTTTTAAAAAATAAAATAAAATTTAATCAAGTTCACTAGGGTTTAGTTAAAAAAAATTTTGAAAAAATAATTTTTTATTAGAAAATTTATTTATTTTTAATAATTGACTGCTAATTTTGACAGTTTAAGACTTAAGTGGAGCCCCTTATAGCACTTTATATCATTACCCTATAAATAAAATAAATAAATTATATATATATATATATATATTTATATAAAAATATATTCCATTGTTCAATTTTCAAAAGATATTTTCAAGTGCATTTAATTATTTTAAATCAGGCTATCCTTTAGTAAATGATTATAATACCATTGATATTTGAAGACTGAATTTGAAAGAGTGTATATAGAAATTAGATGATGTAAACATATGTGTATTTATATAAATATAAATATATATATATATATATATATATATTTGATATTTAAAAATTAAAAATTTTGTAGTTTAATTTCTACCATTTTGCTTTAAAAGATATTAAGAAAAACGTCTAAGCTCGGTTGATCTTTTGATTATTACTTATCTTAATTTTCACTCTAGAACATTATATTTTTTTAACATTATAATTAAAGCCATCTTTTAGTTCATAAAAGATAAGTTATTGTTTAGAATTATGGAAGCTTTATGAAACATTTTATAGATTTAATCTCAAAAACACAATATTTCTATATGAAAACGTATCTGATCTTATTCCTGCTATAGTTATCTGATAAATTATTTTAAATTAGAAAAAGGTGTGGCAATTATTAGATGCAACAATCTAGCATTATTGGACTCCACAAACATAAAAAATAATTATAATAAAATTATAACACATATCTATTAGTCTTAATTATTTAAAAGATATATTCTCTCCATTCAAAATTAAATGTCTCTACATATTTTGAACGGTTTAGAATCGTATCTCTCATTTTAATCATTAATAAAAATTTTACAAAGGAAATGATATTATTATGTTTAAAATGAACTAAATAAAAATTTTTCAATAAAATTTACTAAAGTTAAAATTGTCTATTCAATTTCGGAATGAGGAAGTATAACATATTATTCTTTTATTTATATGAGAAAAAGGCTGGAATTTGAGATTGTAGAATATGGGGACAATTGGACAACATTAATAATGGAATGGTGTCATGGACTCCTTTGACACTATATCTTTCTTTATTAATTTCGGTGGTGTTATCATAAATCTTTCATTCTATTAGTCAAAAGTGTTTGCCCAAGATATCGGTTCTATTTATACTACTTTCCATGAGATAGCTCTCTCAATATACATACATAAAAGTAGAAGATAGATGGATAAGGAAATGGATCAAGTGAGAGGAAAGAAGCCTATCCCAAAGCTACTCAGGCTTGGGTTATCCTCAAGGGCATGGCTTGTTCTCTTCTACTGCGTTTTGCAAACAATTGGCCAAGTGGGCGGTCCTTTACTCACAAGAATTTATTTCTTGCATGGCGGAAAAAGAAAATGGATTCCAGCTTGGCTGCTCACTGCCGGTTTCCCCTGTCTGATTCTCCCTATTTGCATCTCTTATGCACGAAAGAAATCCATGTCTGGTCCCTCTTCCAGACTCCTGGTGACTCCTGGACTTGTGGCGGCTAGTGCCCTCATAGGATGTCTTCTTGGAATAGACAGCTACATGTATACAATCGGCGGCGCTTATCTTCCGGTCTCTGTTTCCTCCCTCCTCAGCTCAAGTCAGCTCGCCTTCACGGCTGTTTTTGCTTTTCTTGTTGTGAAGCAAAAGTTCACTCATTACACCATTAACGCGGTCGTTTTAATGATTTTTGGATCCATTATTTTGGGATTGCACATGAACGGTGATCGTCCGGCGGGAGAATCAAACGGCTTGTACACGTTGGGATTCTTCATGACTATTGCCGGAGCTGCCCTTCATGGATTTCTGATGCCGGCGGTGGAATACACTCAGCAGAAAGCAGGAGTTCAGGTCACGTATGACCTTGTCATGCAAATTCAGTTCTTGGTATCCGCTTTTGCTACTCTTTTCTGTACTATTCCCATGATCATCAACAAGGATTTTCAGGTGCGGACTTAGCTTATGGTTTTTTTTTTTTTTCCTCCTTTCTATTTTAAATTTCTAGCTTATGTTTAATTAGTTTGACTGTTTAGAAGAAGTATTTAAGAAGAGGGAACCATACTCCCCAAGTTTAAAAAAGAATGACATTTAAAGAAAAATAGTCTTTTTTTTAAAATGACTGTTATTTATATAATTTAATATGAAATGTATAATTAAATTACTTATTCTATTTTTTTTATCAAACTTTTTTTTAACATTTTTCAATTTTCAATGAATTAATTACATTATACATCCAAAATTTTAAACTAACCAATCAAATAAAAGAAAAAAGATTGAGAAGGATAG
This sequence comes from Parsonsia alboflavescens, assembly GCA_028571225.1. Classification (NCBI taxonomy): domain Eukaryota; kingdom Viridiplantae; phylum Streptophyta; class Magnoliopsida; order Gentianales; family Apocynaceae; genus Parsonsia; species Parsonsia alboflavescens. The sequence goes on from JAOXNR010000031.1 coordinate 5,533,452, forward strand.
AGAAAATAAAAGAGGATAGAGTTGTTAGAGTTGCATCTCATGGTGACCTCAGAAAAATCATCAGAATTCTCGAATCACGCAAATTTTTGCATAGACACACTTTGCTTCCTCAAATGAAACCTTTTCATCCAAAAAGTGAAATGTTCTGTTTCTATAACTGATTCATATCATCGGCTTAAGCAAAAAAGAAAGCCCAATCTTTTTCCCTTTTTTTTTTTTTTTAATCTTTTTGTTTTCCCGTAGCAAAATAGCATCATTGTTTTTTTTCTTTTTTTCTTTTTTGTATTAATTAATTAACAACACACATTTCTCTCATCTTAAATGTAGGCAATTCCAAGAGAATCAGCAGAATTTGAACTGGGACCGGTCAAGTATTACATGATATTGATATCGGCCGCCCTCGCATTACAATGTTTAGTCATTGGATCCCTTGGGATTATATTCACTTCAACATCTCTCCTCGGAGGAATTGTCTCTTCTCTTCTGGTTCCAGTCCAACAGATTTTTTCAGTAATTTTCTTGCCTGAAAGCTTCAATGCCGAGAAAGGAATGGCCTTAGCAATGTGCCTATGGGGTTTTGCCTCTTACCTTTATGGAGAATACAAAAAAGGCCAAAAAAAACCACAACAAGAGACCAAAGAGAACCCAGTTCTTGATGTTGTCTGATTATCGGTTATCGTTCCGTCGATGTCAAATGTTCTAGTCCTTTAATTTAATTTGTTAGGCAGCTTCAGATTCTGGCTGGCCAACCTCTTCATTTGTTACGCCACTTGAAATTTTGGCCGGCCTATCTCCTATAATTTGGTGTTAAAATATAAGTAAATATATAATTAGTCCATCGATTTATAGCTTGTTAATTAAGGACCATATCCTTTCATTTCCGTCATTCGGCATCAATCAGTATTAAGGGTGTGTTGGACATCATCATTATCCAATGCCTTCATTAAGCAAATTGAACAATTGTTCCAGATTGTAAAAAGATTTCTGTTTTAAAGATGTAATTAATATATTTGTCAAAACTTTGTAATTTAGTGATAAACAGTAAAATTTGAAATCTAAGGTTTTGAGTTTGAGATAGTCGAAGATAGGTGGAGTGTATCCTCGTGGAGTATATAGAAGAAGTGAGTGTAAAATAAAAAATTTAAAAAAAGAAAAAAAAATGTTTTCTAAACAAATATAGGTAAGATAAATTTATTCAAGGGATGTCAAATTAAATAATAAAAGATCCCACTAAATTAGAGCCAGACCAAATTTGACCCTGTTTTTTGAACAATTGATTTTTTTATTTTTTTGAACAACTGATTTCGCCAAAGGAAAGGTTTCTTTCTCTGGCTTTCGATTCCACCGTTTTCTGATGCTTTCAACATCCTGAAAAAACATTTGCCTTAGGCTGGGCAAGTCCTGCGATAAGTGGGGCCAACAACTCCTTTTTTGTCAACTGTCCGTATGACAGTCACTTCGGTTTTCAGGCGCTTTTTTTTTTACTATCATTGAAGTGGTTTCTAAGCTATAAAAATAAAAAAAAATCCAAAATCAAATGGTCCGAAACCTTTTTTCAGACGATTAGGTTTAATTTTTTTCAACCACAGCTATAGTTTATCTGAATTTAAATATAATAAAATATAAATTAAATATTTAATAAACTAATAATAATGAATTATATTTAGTGATAAAAAAAGTAAATTTAAGTGACTGATAAATAATGATAGAAGGAATATTTCTTTCCTAACTATGTGTTTTTCTTCTGTTTTTTTTTTTTCGGCAGTTTTATGGATCATCGAATTTTTTCTAAAAGATTCTGACAGTGGTTTCTGGACGTCAAATTTTAAAAGTAACTTAAAAAGTTTCATGACGAATTTTTGGTTTTTTGGGCAAATTTTTGACCATCAGTATAATATTTTTAAAATCATTTAAATATCTTCCTAGCAGTCGAGTTAAATTTTTTCTGACGATTTCGTATGTGATCTCGACAAAAAATTGTAAATAAACCTAAAACAAGAATCTTCACAATTGCAAATTAATAAACAAATCCCACCACATTTATATATAATCCAAGAAGTGTTCCCAAACAACAAGAATCTAAATCAAGTTAAAAACCAAGAGTTATTATAGCTAATCTAAATATAATCACAGTTTTTTCAAAAAAATTAAATAGAATTTTATATCCATATATATATATATATAGATACGGTTTCGCTAAGGCGCTCCGGAGCGTGACTTAATGCGCGCTCTAACCGTTATCGTAACGGAATTTTTGCTACAGTGCTCATGCAGTTAACCAAGTGGAGCAAGAATTCCGTTACGATAACGGTTGGAGCGTGCCGGAGCGCGCCTTAATGAATTCGGATATATATATATATATATATATATAAAGGATCATTGGTCTGTCCCTCACTCTGGACATTTGTGATTCGTCGTTGGATCATGA
>JAOXNR010000031.1:5543738-5578593 GCA_028571225.1 Parsonsia alboflavescens
TAAAAGGATTTAATCCCTTACCTCTCAATCTCGGATTCGAGAAAAAGTATACATTCTCGTGATTTGTATCCAAGGATCACCTAATGTGCGCTCCGGAGCGTGCCTTAATGCTCGCTCCAACCATTATCGTAACGAAATTCTTGCTCCGCTTGGTTGGTTGCACGAGCACCGGAGCAAGAATTCCGTTACGGTAATGGTTGGAGCGAGCATTAAGACGCGCTCTGAAGCACACCTTAATAAATATATATATATATTTGTCTTTGGATGATAAACATTTGAATCTGGATGCAACTGACATCAGAACTTCTTTATTGATAAAACAATCCTATAGATGTCTCTAAGTTGACATTATTGGGCATTCAATTTAATGTCACATGGAGAGATGATGCAAACTACCCTTGTCTTCCTTCTTCGTTTTTTAATTTATGGATCCCTTTCCTAGGAGGCAACCACTTCACGCAACACTCCTATAGAGTATTGGAAAGTCTTTATATATTTAGTCTTTTAAAACTTGAAAATGGGAAAACGTGCACCAGCCGTCGTTAGCTGCATCTGTCATTTGCCAAACAATTTTCCATCAGTCAGCTCATGGCAAGAACATCATTTTCTCTAACGGTGTTGATAATTCCAAACCGAAAAAGTAAAGTTGGATCTGAGCTTTGCCTACTTATAGTCAATGATGGCATATGAAGACAATCAAACACCAAAGAGAGACAAATAGAAATCAAGCTTGGAAATTTCTGTCATGGAGGTTAAATCTCAAGCAGAGACTGCAGGGAAACCTATAAAATGCAAAGGTTTTAGTTTAGCTTTTAGCCATAATTAGCCCCTGTTATTATTGATTTAACATTTTCTGGTTTTAATTATTTTGATCCCTTTTTTTTGGGTCATTTTATCAGCTGCAGTAGCTAGAAAAGCAGGACAACCACTGGTTATCGAGGAGATTGAAGTAGCTCCTCCCAGGCCATGGGAGGTCAGGATCAAGATTGTCTGCACATCACTTTGCCACAGTGATATTACCTTCTGGAAAATGGAACAAGTTAGTGATTCATATATAACGCCTATATAGTATTTTCGGTTTTGAAATTCGGATCATTCTTTCTTTCTGATGCTTTTTCTCCAATAGGGTCCTGCCTCGTTTTTCCCAAGAATTTTAGGCCACGAAGCAGCAGGGTAATTAATGTACTTACAAAAATTTCTCTATATATAGTTGCTTCTGTGAATGTTTGAATAAACTTCTTTCTCTTGATTTTGCAGTGTGGTAGAGAGTGTAGGGGAGAATGTGGAGGAAGTAAAAGCAGGGGATACGGTAATACCGATATTCCACAGGAACTGTGAGGAATGCAGAGACTGTAAATCAAAGAAAGGAAATGCATGCTCGAAATTTCCTGGCAACATCTTTAGTGGGATGCCAAGGGATTTAAGCAGCAGGTTTACTGACATGAATGGACAGAGTCTGTACCATCTTCTTTGTGTGTCTAGCTTCTCCGAATACACGGTGGTGGACATCACGCACGTGGTGAAGATTAGCCCGGAGATTTCCATGGATAAGGCTTGTTTGCTCAGTTGTGGAGTTACGACCGGTGAGTACGTTAGCATTGATAATTGCCTAAAATGCTGACTTTTCTTGAGCTTTAGTAATCACTCCCTATGATAGCGTTGGAAAAAATTGAGAAAAATATTTATTAAATTATGAATATTGACTTATAACAGAGACAAAAATAAAATCAATATTACATGCCGTCATCGGTCTTGACTAGGGCCATAAACGAATGGTGCTGAACTCGAATCTTTCAGGCTTGATTTGCCCGTTTCATTTACATTTTTTTAAGGCTCAAGCTAGCTTGATTTCTAAAATTTAAGATTGAGTTCGACTAGTTAAGGTTTGGATTAGAGTTCAGGTTCGTTTAAGTGTAATAAAAAAAGTTAAGTATTTGGACTAGTTTGAGCTCGGCACAAATCCAAATTCGGATTCATTTAAATTTGTTTCTGTATATTAATTTATTCTTTTTAAAACTTTAAAAGATAATATTATATATTACGATTTTGCTAAGGTGCGTTTGGAGTGCGCACTACAGTGCTCATGCAGCCAACCAAGCGGAGCAACAATTTCGTTACGATAACGGTTGGAGCGTGCATTAAGGAACGTTCCGGAACGCGCCTTAACAAATCCGTTATATATTATATATTATATATAGTAGATGAGTAAATAAAATATATTATATAAAAATAATAAAATATATTATATGAAAAAATTATATATTTAATAAATAAGTTATATTATATAAAATATTATAAATAAAACAAATTTAAGTTCGCGAACTTATCAAATCGAATATCTCAACTCATTTAACAAGCGAATTGAACCTAACCTCGATTCAAACTCTATTAAAGTGGGTCAAATTTAAACTTTTATTGAATCGAAGCTGAACCGTTCGCAAATCTTCTCATTTACATCCTATTCCTGATGGTGTGTAGTTCTTTGCTGTATTGATTGATCAGGAGTTGGGGCAGCGTGGAAGTTCGCAGAGGTTGACGAGGGCTCTACGGTTGCTATTTTTGGACTCGGGGCGGTGGGACTCGCGGTAAGATAAGGATGATTTGTTTACATAGCCAGAATGGGTGTTGCCTAGAATCAAGTTGGAGCTAGGCTAGTGATCGAGTCAACATTTTTACCTTCCTAATTCTTTTGGTGCAAATTTGAAAATCCATTGATACGGTTTTAAAAGGGTAACTAAATCATACAATTTCCATTTATAATGTACGTCTAATATATATATATTTTTTAATTCGAGACCTATGATCTCCACATTTTTATTCAATGTCCCAAAGGGTTATAAACGTCCAATACATGAAATCATTCTAGTAACCTAAAATAGTCTATGTCCAACATAATTTTTTTTTTTTAAAAAGGCTTTAGGGTCGTTATCTTTAAAGAAGAAATTAAATAAAGAAAAGAAAAAAAAAACGTGTGATAGAGAAGAAATTGACATTGTACCGATGGTTGAAGAAAAGCCATAAACTCTTTTGCTATTTGAAGATATACAGTACTCACTCTTTGTGGATAATTTATATAACTTTTCTTATTACTTATTATTATAGATGATTAGTGCTGTTATAAAGTGTTACGGAACATATTTTATAAAGGGGTCAAAGTTAACAGTCAACTACCTTAAAAAATAAAAATAACAAAATTTAATCATTAGACTTTAGTGCTTCGTAACTATATAGCATTTTCGAAAAGATGATTATCTATAATATTTGCTCCTTTTTTTTTTTTTTTAATATTGTTCACACATTCTTTTTCTGTATAAAATATTTTTTTTCCTCTTTCGTCCTCAATCTCTTCCTCCGATATAGATATTTTGAGGGCAAAAAGAACTTTAATATTTATAAAATAACTACAGATGATTTACAATTTAGGACAAAGGGAGTAAGGCTTATTTATAATCATTAGGCTTTAGTGAACTTGGCTTATATAGTTATATATGTCTTAGTTTTGAGATTGGACCAAAGTTGTCAAATGGCTCCATTTTTTTTAATTTCTTAAATCACTTCTTTTTTCAATTTTCTTTAACAACTTGTTAATAAATTTAGTTATTAAAATGTAAATGTTTTATTTATTTTTGTAGTTTTGTTTAAAAATTATAAAGCATTATATATAAAATATAGATATATATTTATATTACAATGTTAGAAATGATAAGTTGTCGTCTTTCAAGATATTTCCAATGTTGTTCCATAATACACTTAGTATTTTCATTCTATATTATATTGTTGTTAAATTGGAATATTGTTGTTCCAGGTTGCTGCAGGAGCAAAATTATGCAGAGCTGCCAAAATTATAGGGGTTGATCTTAACCCAGAAAAATTTGAATTGGGTGAGAATACAAAGGGATTTCAGATCTTTTTGGCCTTTTCCTTAGTCAAATATACATGAATACTATGAAGGACGACCCATCAAAGGTGAAACTAAATTCAATTCATGTATGCAGGAAGAAGGTTTGGAGTAACAGATTTTATTAATCCGGCCTCTTGTGGAGAAAAACCAGTCAGCGAGGTTGGTGTTCTACTCTATACCAAACCCTGCATAATACTCCCTCCGTTTGAAAATGAATGTCTAGTGTTTCAATTTTGGATTATCCAGAATTGAATATCTCATTTCCTAAACTAGTAAAAGATTTATTAAGAAAATTGAGAATGTAATGTGTTTATGAACTAAATCAAATTTTTTTATTAAAATACGTGCAAATCAAAATGAGACATTCAATTCCGCACGGAGGGAGTTTATATGTATATTTATTTATATTTATATTGTAGTTTCTAAAATTTCATCACTCTTTTTTTTCAGGTAATTAAGGTCATGACTGAGGGCGGAGCCGATTATTGCTTTGAATGCGTTGGATTAGCGTCCTTAATGCGTGATGCTTTTGCTAGTTCTCGAGAGGTCTATGTCTCCCCCTTTTATTTTTATTCTTCAATACTTTAGAGTTTATTGTGGATATATAAACATTCAATTATATGCTATATTTTGACTAGTAGTAGAAGACATGCACAATTTGTTAATTTTGGCGATGTAGGGTGGTGGAAAGACGGTGGTGGTCGGGGTGGAATTGCATGGCTCTCCAATATGCATCGACCCTTATGAAATCCTTAGAGGAAGGACCCTCATGGGATGCTTATTTGGAGGTGTCAAACCAAAATCAGACATTTCAAGTTTTATCAAGAAATATCAAGATGGTGTAGGTTATCTAACTTCACATTTTTCTTAAAAAGGAAAATTAATGATTTATCTACTTTTATGTTTTATTTTTTTTTTTAATTTGCAGGAACTAAATTTGGATGTGTTTATAACACATGAAATTAATTTCGAGGATATTAACAAAGCATTTGACCTCCTTCTCCAAGGGAAGAGTCTTCGTTGCCTCATATGGATGGACAAGAAATAAATTTTTCTTCTTTAATTAGAAATTGTGAATTTTTATAAGATGAGTGAAGACTTATTAACCTTCGAATTGCTTCCACGTTTAATAATTTGCCTTTTCACTCAATCAATGTATTATTTTTTTTTATTACTCTTATGTTTCCCTTTTAAAATAACAATTGCATTTGTATTTGCAATACTACCAAGAAATTGATTAGATTATTGTAATTAGTACCAAAAAAGTAAAACACTCTAAATTAAAACTTGAGAAAATAAAAATTCAATTAATAGTGTTATATATGTCAATTAAAAAGAGGAATAATATTAAAAAAAATATATATTGCAGTCTTAATTTTATCATGACTGGGACAAATGATTAAAACAAATAATTCCTCTGTTTAGAATTGAATGCCGTATCTTTAATTGTCCAGAGATAAATGTCTCATTTCCTAATTTAATAAAAGTTTTATTAAGAAAAATCACATTGCAATGCTAATATTTAATAAGTCAAATCTTTTTCTAAAACTACTATGAATGAAACTGAAACATTTAATTCCGTACGGAAGGAGCAAAACCTTAACTATCTCTCTTATCAATAAAAGAGAAAGAGCTAAACTTTGTTGGTCACCCCGTGCCAGAAAGACTCGACTGACTAGAAATATGGCATAGTCTAAAAACCTCTAACCCAACTACCAAACTTGTAGAAGATTGAAAGGCAATATCGACTTGTGAATTGCGATAGTGTGATGCCAACAAAATTAATGTTTTGCAATGGAGTGCTGGTAGTGTATACGTGACGACTTGATATTTAGTGACGAATCAAGCAATAAGCCTAATTTACGTAATGGGAGCATTAGTTTGACATATCACATGAACAAAAAATTTCAATAACAAGAGAAAAATGTGAATCTAAAGATAACTTGATTGAACATGAAATACATGCACTATTTATCAGTCCGGAACTGTTTAGTGCTAATCCCACGTCGAAACTCCAAAGACTAACCCACATAATCCTCTGTCTATATAAGAAATTAATAGTCAATTATCAAATGTACATGACATTTACTATCAACATCATTATTCTCTCATTACCCTTACTTTCTCCACTAACTTAAACATTGGAGGGAGTATCGGGTACCACCCGCTACTCTTTGACAACTCCTCTTGTGCAGGTACCTGGAACACCAAGATACTCGCAACATCATTTGGTACCCATCGAATCTTTGGCACTAATACAAACTTCACTTCCCAATACACTACACAAATATGCAAACAGGGTCCGAATTAGCCAGTACCTCGTAGAACCCAATGGGCCAGAAAAAAGCTAAGGATCCCCAAACCAACATTGAAACTATCCCCACTAAAGACCAAGCACCTCGAGTGGATGTCAAACCATCCAAGGATGCAGGCCAAGGCATTGTTGACCCCTTCCAAGCACTCATTGGTGACCATAATAGGCTATACATATCTGCTCAATTCCTAAATTTGCAAAAGTCTAGAATTGGGACAAACACTTTCAACAACGGGTTGGTGGCAAACATGCTTAAGGGAGTTAGATTGCAACTTGGTGCTATTTCTGATGTAGACAAAATGAAACTGGCCATTGATCATTTTGAAGCTTTTGAGCTATTCTTGCAACAAAACAACTACCTTCCCAACTAAGGAGATGAAATGGTTGGATCATCAAACCAAATTGGAGGTAAAGAGCAGGATCACGAAAAAGTGCAATCAAAGAGAAATAAACCTGACGTCCAAGAAATCCCCAAAATTTCAACCCCTCAACCGAACACTTCACAAAGGAAACAACCCACTAAACAAATTGTAACACAGAAGATCCCTATTGAGTTCCACACAAAGTTGAATAAGTTGGAATAGAGGGTGGATGGAGTTGAAGCTGAAATGCCAGAATTTAGGCTCACCACCTCATCACAGATTCATAACTCTAGTCCCTTAGTCACGGAACTCAGACACGGCAAAATACCTGTAGATTTTCCTGTATAATGGAACAACAGATTTGATTTAACACTTGTCCATCTTCAACACCACCTTATCGTTCTACGATCCAGATGAAATGTTATTATGCTGGGCCTTCTCCACCACACTCTCTGGAAGGGCTCTTGAATGGTATATGACCTTGCCACCTGCCTGTATCTCTTCTTTCAATCAGCTGGGCAATGCATTTTTCAGTAACTTCAGTCGAAGCAGCTAGCACTCCTTACCACAGGCCCACCTCTTGAATATTTTTTCAGAAGAAAGAAGAGACCCCGAGCAAGTATTAAACCAGATTCAATCAGGAAGCACTAAAAGTAAAAGATTGCTTGGAACCAATATACGTGGAAGCATTTTGTCAAGGTTTGAAGCCTAGAAAACACTCTGAAAGGCTCATCGCAAATGGAACCAAAACAAGTAAAGACCTCCTCCAGCGACTCGGAACATGGATCCGAGTAAAGGACTCAGAGAAATCAAAGGACAATTCGACATGATGAAATGGGTGAACAACCAAAGTTAAATTATAAGAACAGAGGTAACAAAAAGCAGAAATGTAGGCAATACTAAAGTTAGGGTAACAAACAACAGAACTTCGGAATGATTCAAGATAACCCCCAAGAACCCCATATCCAGAACCGAAGTCCAATTCGACATCGGAACTACAAACCACATCAACACCCACCCCTGCCAAGCCAACACAAGAGGTGACCAAGCCACCTGGAAAGCAAGCTCAGGGAAACATCCCAAATCACAATCAACTCAAGGGAAAAACTTACGTTTAACAACGGAAAAGCCCATTTGGCAATCCAAACTACACCTCCTTGAACACCTCAAGATCCATGATCCTCCAAAAGGTAGAAAGTTTGGGAATCTTAACTCTCCCAAAACCCATGAATACCCCTATGGAGAAGAGGTTGCAGACGGTTACTGTAATTTCCATCAAGATGTAGGACATTACACAGATGATTGTCACCAACTGAAGTGGGAAATTGAGAATGCAATTTAGTGAGGATTGCTCACTCAGTTCATCAGTGCAATACATATTGCTCAACAACCAGCCCCGTCTCAACCACAGGCAGCACCAAGGATCATTGAGATGATATCTGGTGTTAGCTCAGATTTTTTAACACCTCCAAAGAAGAGATTGAAAATCGCTTCAACTTCTATGGTAAATGATGGCATCCTTCCTATGGTTTCCATGATGATTGTTGCTTGCCTAGTGAAACCGATCCTCATAAATATGGGAAGCTCAGCCAATATCCTATACTATGAGGCCTTCCAAAAAATGAATCTCTCATAGATGACATAATCAAATCCAATCGCATCCCACTGGTTGAGTTCTCTGGCGAACACATTTACGTATTTGGAACTGCATCTCTAGAAGTTCAACGGGGACCAGAAATAAAGCCTGTGAAGCAAATATGCGAGTTTGTCATTGTGGACTCCCCATCCGCATACAATAGCATATGGGCAAGGCCAGGCATGAACATAATGAAAGCATAGGTCAACACGTTCCAAAATTCAGTTATAATACCACATCAAGGAACATAATTTGTCTTGAAAGGAGATATCAAGACTGTCCACATTTGCTACAAAGTAGAAATTTCAAAAGCAACTCCGAAACAAAAAGAAAAAAAACAAAGAAAAGGAAATCTGGGACGATGAGATGAGATAGATCGAATTGAGACCACTGCAGAATTGGAAGAGTATCAAATACTTACTGCTTACCCGGATAACAAAGTTACCATTGGGAAACATTTCCAGTCTAGATAAAGCATGAACTTCTGAACCTCTAGGAAAAATACCAAAATGTTTTTGTATGGTCAATAAAGGATATGAGAATGATCTCAAGAACATTTGCTGAGCACCGTTTGGGAATTCCGAATACATGTGATTCGGTATTTCAAGGTAAACGGTTTTACACAATATACAAAAAAGAAGCCAAAGAGGCAGAAATTGCATATTTGCTTTTAGTCGGGATCATAAGGAGAGTACAATTCCCTAAATGGCTATCTAATCCGATGGTAGTCTCGAAACTAGACGGCTCATGGAGAATTTGTAATGATTTTACTTCACTCAACAAGGCTATTCCAATGAAGCCATCTCCAATTCCTCGAATTGACCAAATGGCTAAAGAAGATGAAGAGCAGATGACCTACATAACTCCCTAAGGCTTATTTTTGTTACAAATAATGCCATTTGGATTGAAAAAATGTTGGGGCAGACTTCCAAGACATGATCAACACGACGTTCTCCCAATAACTCGAATACAACATGGAGGCATATATAGATGATTTACTTGTGAAATTAGCAACCCAACAGGAATTTTTCTTAGACTTGGAGGAAATATTCAAAACAATGATGTAACATGGTTTGAAGTTCAACGACTGCAAGTGCTCTTTTATGGTAGAAGCGTGAAAAATTTTGGGATACATGGTTTCCAGAAGAGGAATTGAAACATATCCCTTAAAAATTCTAGCATTGCTAAACATGTAACCGCCTACATCCCTCAAGGAGGTCTAAAGGTTGACTAGCCGAATAGCAGCCCTGAACAGATTATTATCAAAAGCTACAGAAAAGTCACTCCCATTTCACCAATTAATCCGCAACCTGAAGAGTTTCAAATGGACTCCGGAATGTGATGAAGCCTTCAAAAAACTTAAAGAATCTTTGGGTTCTCCCCCGATTCTCGTTTCCCACATTCATGGTGAAACATTTTACACATATTTGTCAGTATCACCTCAAGCGGCAAGATCCTTTTTATGCCCCCCATGGGGTTCAAGTATCAAGTTGGTTTACTACATCAGTCATCTCCTCCAAGGACCCGAAACTCAATACTCCACGTAGAAGAAACATGCATTGGCTTTGTTGGTTACTTCAAGCAAGTTAAAGTCGTATTTTCAGGATCATTCTATTCAAGTGCTAAGAAATGCTCCATATATTGCAAAAGTCCAATATAGTTAGAAGACTTATGAAGTGGGCAATAGTGCTTTCCAAATTTGACATCCAATACTTGTCCCGGAAAGAAATAAAAGGTCAGGTTTTCTCAGATTCTGTTCTTGAAGAAACATGAGTTAATCATCTCCTCCAAGGACCCGAAACTCGATACTCCACTTTGAAGAAACATGCATTGGATTTGTTCGTTACTTCACGCAAGTTAAAGTTGGATTTTCTGGCTCATTCTATTCAAATGCTAACAAATGCTCCTATCAGAGACATATTGCAAAAGCTCGATATAGCTGGAAGGCTTATGAAGTGGGCAATAGAGCTTTCCAAATTTGACATCCAATACTTGCCCCGGAAAGCAATGTCAGGTTTTCTAATATTTTGTTCTTGAATGCATGGTGCCAAGATCCGAACCAAGTTTGAAACTAAATTCTGAAATAACTCTTCCTCAAGATTGTTGGATTTTGCACATAATTGGATCAGTGGATGGTGCCAGATTTGTTTTGATAAGCTTCGAAGGAACAATTCTTGCTTATGAGTTAAAGTACAACTTCCCCATAAGCAACAACGAATCTGAATATGATGCTTTTCAGCCAGGATTGAGAATTGTAGAAAACCTTCACATCTTGCATTTTATTGTGAAGACTGATTCACAGCTTCTAATCCTACATATCAATGATGAATATGAGTCAAGAGAAGAAAATGTGCAGAGGAACCTAACCAAAATGCAGAAATTTTTTAATAAATTCATACATATCAATTTAGAACTTGTGTACCGCAAAGATAATACAGAAGCAAACTTTATTTCTAAGGTGAAAGAAGGAAACCAGATGCAGGGAACCTGGATCGAGCCTTAAAAAAGAAAAAGCATTGACTTTCTGCAGACTATGAATATTGATGCCGAAAAAACATGGATGACCCCAATTTACCAATACATAACAGATGAAACATTAACCAAAGATCAAGGTTGAAGCCAAGAAAGTCAGAACCACATTATCCAGATATGTTATTGTTGACAGAACGACTTCTTAGGAATACATATTCATGGCCGCTACTCAAATGTATTACATCGGAGGAAGGCAATTACATTTTAAAAGAGGTGCATAATGGAAATTATGGGGCTCACATCGAATCTAAATCTTTGGAGCGCAAAGTCATGAGAACCAGATACTTTTGGCTAACTCTTGAAGATAATGCGGTCAATTTGGTAAAAACTTTTCGAAAATGTTAAATCCATGACAACATACAACATCTCCCCAAAACTGAGTTGCATTCCTGAAGCAACCAAATTCCATTTCATCAATGGGACATGGATCTCCCTGGACCATTTCCTAAAGCATATGGAGGAGGAGAATTCTTGGTTGTTTCGGTGGATTATTTCACATAATGGATTGAAGTATGAGCTTCGGCATCTATTACAGCCAGAAAAGTGAAAGAGTTCTTTTGGGAAGAAATCGTTGCACGATTTGGATTACCCCAAATACTCATTACAGATAATAGAAAATAATTCGAAGCAAAAGAATTTCAAGACTTTTGCTCTTAATTGAAAATTGATTACCTTTTCACTTCTGTTGGCCACCCACAAACTAATGGATTGGCAGAAATATCAAACCACATCATATTCCAAGGATTGAAGAAAAGACTTGATGCGGCAAAAGGAAAGTGGGTAGATGAATTGTCCAATGTCCTCTGGTCATACCAATCAACTCCAAATGCTCGAACCAAGGAATCACCATTCAATCTGTGTTTTGGAACAGATGCTTTAATCCCAATGGAGATTGGAAGATCTTCCCCTTGCATTGCCTCATTCAATGCCAAATGGAATGACCTAGAGCAGGTTGAAAATCTTAACTTATTGGAAGGAACTCAAAACCGAGTTTTGATCAAAGAGATGGTGTACAAAATAAAACTGGGAAAGTATCATAATAGGAAAGTGCCTAAACAACTCAAGGTTGGCAATCTAGTTCTCCGAAAGAACAAAGTGAGTTGACAAGCACAAACTGGAAATTAGATCCGACTTGGGAAGGCCCATATCTCATTGCAAAGGATAACCGGAATGGAAGCTATTAATTCAGAGACATGGAAGGCAATGATCTAGCAAAGACTTGAAATGCAATAAATTTGAGAAAATTTTTTTGTATAAGTTTTGATCTTTTGGTAATTAAGCATATTGCTTTATGTGTACGGATCCAACAATCCGAATTGTCAATAAAACGAAATTCCCTACATGACATTCTTATCATACCTTATTTCAGTTATATCGTTTCATGATTCGGTTGCTAATACTTAGTAAAAATTTGCATGTCAAAGCAAAGATTGAGAAACGAACAAAGAAAATACTCATTTCATATACCCAATAAAGATTTACAATCTAACACATAGGTATACCAAAATAAAACAAGTGCAAACAATGCACATCTTACAAAAACCCAAGTGCATCTGCATTACAAAAAATCTTCAAACAGAAACAATGTTTCAGAAACTAAACGGGATTTGAATTTTCCTTTTCGGGAGCCGGTTTAGTTGATGCTACTGGATTTAAAGTAGCTTGAGGAGTCAAGAAGTTGGCGGATCCAACACTGCCCCAACCCCCTCGATAGCACCATCAACTAAAAAATTATCTAGATTGTCATTTTTTAGATCCGAAGCTTGTTCATGTGAGGGGAAGGTGCGACACATTTTCGAAATTTGAAAATTTGCATTCCAAGGTAGTAGATATTCAATTGGCTTGCCAAGAATTGAGTTAATATGAGCAGACAGTTCATACTCTATTTACTTCTCCTTTAAATCATCCATCACCATTTCCAAAGCTCCTCTAATCATGTTGAAGGATAACCTTTGAAACATATTCTTGAATTTTTAGTGCTTAAAGAAATCCCCCAGCATCTCTAGCTCCATAGCCGGATTAAGGTTGCCCTTCCAATCTTCATATCGCTTATTCAGCGCATTTAGTACTGCTTCCAATTTAGCCTTTTCCTTATCTCCAACAACTAACATCTCAAAAAGGTCTTTATTTTTCAATTTCAAAAGCTGGATTTCTATGCCTTTCGCCTCAATTTCATCCTCCAAAGCTTTTAGATTCTCCTCAGTTTTGGACACCTTTGCCTTCACAATAGAAGCCTTCATCTCAGCTTCTCTCTTTTCAACAGTTAAGGCATCACATTGCACCTCTAGTTCTTTCGACCGTTGGTATAATTCGAAATTGAACATAGAGGCCCATGAAAGCAAAGCTGTATCAGTCAATTCATAAACTAGCAAATGATATAAGTGTTTAAAAAAAATAAAATAAAAAGCTAAAAGCAAGAAAATACAATACTTGGAAGCTATAGAGCAAAGAGTTTTGTTTCATATCATCAAACTGCATAGTGCAGACACAGGCCTCCTCTCTGGGAGGCAGCACGTTCCGGAACACCTCTAGGGCTTTGGTACTGCTGAACATCAGGTCATTTTAACGAATATTCCAGCCTGGAACATAAACTGCCCCTTGATCATTTGCTACAGGCTCGAGAACTTCTACCTTAGTTGAAGTGCCCCAAATAGGAACTCTCTCATCGCTTTTTTATCTTTTCAGTCTTTCCTCTTCCAAATGATCCCATTTTCACTTAAAGGTGCTATCCCCAACAGTTGGGATCGTTAAGCTTTCAAGTCTTGAGGAGCTATCTCTAACTTTTGCATCTGGATCATCAATCAACCTCCTAATCCGAGTTCTAACATCACCCGAATCACCCTTAAAGGTATACTCTTCCAAAACAGTATGAGATTCAGACGTAGCTTCGCAATAAAACACCTGGAACTCAAAGAAATAACAATAACAAGATCAAAATTAGTACCTGAAGCCATTGAAATTTAGTTGCCGAAGAACATGAAAAGAAACTTTGAAAGTTGGAAACTTTATCCAAATTCATCATCTAAACAAACAAAAAAATAGCGGCTTTAGGACGCAAACAACAATCCCAAAAGCAATAAAAAAAATATTGCAAAACACACTGTTGTTGCTAAAAAGCATGAAGAACAAAAGTGAGGGCAGAAGAAACGATTTCAAAAGTTGAGAATGGTAAAGGATGAAAAGGTAAAAAGTTACCTTTTAAACAAAAAGTGCCTCGCTTTTTCAATTGGCACAAGTGCCGAGGCCATCTTAGCCGTACACGTGGATATGTCAACTGAAACTATTGACAACCAACAGTTATATCAAGCTGTCACATCGTTTCACCTGCCTTGAAGTTGAATCAAGGCTATAGCCACAACCATAAATCCAGAACAAAGCCATTCGTAGAGTCAATTCCGCTACCGTATTGGGCATGTGATAAACACCGTATTGGCAATAACACTACTCTTTTTTATTTTTTCGAAAGGGCATATGCTGTATTCGCAAAAACAGTTGCTCTTGTTTATTTTTTCAAAAGGGCATATGCCATATTGGCAAAAACACTTGCTCTTTTTATTTTTTCGAAAAGACATATGGTGTATACCATACACCACGTCACTATTTTAACCATATTTTCTACCATGACAACTTCATATTTAGTGACAAATTAAGCATTGAGCCTAATCTAAGCAATGAGAATTTTAATTTGACATATCAAATATAAAAAAGCTTTAGTAATAAGAGATAAATGTGAATCCAAAGATAACTTGATCGAACATGAAATAAGTACACTGTTCATCAATTTCATTACCAATCCCACATTGAAACTTCAAGGACTAACCCACATAATCCTCCGTTTATATAGGAAATTAATAGCCAACCACCAAAGATATGTGACATTTACTATCTGTATTATTATTCCCACATTACCCTCACATACTCCACCAACTTAAATATCGGAGGAGTATTGGGTACCATCCTACTACTCGTTGACAACTCTTGTGCACCCGGACCACTTAAAAAATAAAATAATAAAGAGAAGTATGGCATCAATTGATGGAATAATATTTTAAAATATTTGGTCAGCTTTAGCCGTCTTCCAATATCCTTCTTTGAAGGCAATTTTTTTCTCCTCTCTTTTTGATAATTAATTGAGGCTTGAGATTTTGTAACTCTACCATTTGTTGCATGCTGATGCTGACTGCAAAATTTTATTTGAGTAAACATTTATTTAATTAGTAATTATAATAAGATGATTATTGGTTGAGGTTCATGGTATTTTGCAAGAAACCAATGACTGGCTACAAAATTGATATGGCTGATGGCTGTATAAAAAATCATCTTTTTAAAATTTTATTTAGTTATACTTACTCTATATTTAATAATTTTAAATGCTAACTCCATTCTTAATTACCTGAATGTATTCAAGGAAAGTTATTCAAGAAAGCAAAAAAAAAAAAAATCAGGGAATATACAGGGATGGAGACAAAATTTGAATCAGAAACAGCAGGGAGGCCAATAAGATGCAAAGGTTTAGAGCTGATCTTGGATTTGAATAATGATAATTAAACACTAAAAGTTTTTAATTAGTATCTGATTATCTTTTATTGATTGCTTTGTTTTGTGGTTTTTGATGTTCCAAACAGCTGCGGTCTGCCGAGGTGCTGGAGAGCCTCTAGTGATAGAAGAGATTGAGGTTGCCCCTCCCAAGTGTTGGGAGGTCCGAATCAAAATTCTCTGCACATCCCTCTGTCACACTGATATTACCTTTTGGAGATCCAAGGATGTAAGCCCACAAAGGAAAAAAAAAGGGAATCTTCATTTCAACATCAAAATTTCATGAAAATTAAGATTGTAAGACATTGAGTGCATATATCTAATTGATTTTCAGGGACCAAACTCATTTTTCCCAAGAATCTTTGGTCACGAGGCAGCCGGGTATATAATTTCACATATTATGTGAGCAGATCGAGCAGTTTCTGATCATATTTGAAATTAATTAGAGGATTAATTGATCTTTAATTTTGAATGCCCTTTTCAGGGTTGTTGAGAGTGTTGGAGATCATGTGGAAGAAGTTAAACAAGGTGACTTAGTAATACCAGTGGTTCAAAGGAACTGCACGGAATGCAGAGATTGCAAGTATAAAAAAGGGAACTGTTGTACAAAATTTGAAGTGGAGTTCCCTCAGGGGATGCCTAGAGATGGAAGCAGTAGGTTTCAGGACATGAATGGAAAACCTCTTCATCACTTTGTTTCGGTATCTAGTTTTACTGAATACACTGTGGTGGATATCTCTCATGTTGTCAAGCTGAGCCATGACGAGGTTCCAGTTGATAAGGCCTGCTTGCTCAGTTGTGGCGTTACCACCGGTATTGGAGCTACATGGAAGGCTGCAGAGGTTGAAGAGGGTTCTACCGTAGCCATCTTTGGACTAGGAACTGTGGGGCTTGCGGTAATTTAATTTTGATTTGTTTCCATCTAAAATCTCCTTTATAGTCGTTTATATGGTACGGGTATTAAAGAGTATAAATTCAACCTCGTTCTATCAATTTAAGTTTTGACATTAGATGTTAATTTATCATGGTATCAGATGAAATCTAAGTTCTTGATCTCATTCTGGATGACAGGTTGCAGAAGGTGCAAGACTATGTGGGGCTTCAAAGATCATTGGAGTTGACTTGAATCCAGAAAAATTTGAACTTGGTAACCTGTGCACATCAATGAAAATATATATATATATATATATATATATATATATATATATATATATTCTAAAACATATGTAATTTGATCAATGAAAATGATTTTTCCTTCTACCTGTTACACCAGGAAAGAAATTTGGAGTGACCGATTTCATTAATCCTGCTTACTGTGGGAAGAATTCAGTCAGCCAGGTAGGTGAAGATGCATGTTCTTGAAAAATGAACTTTAGCAAGAAAATGAATTCTCAATTAATTATGACTAGTAATAATGTTTTTCTAATGAATCTTGGATCAGGTCATAAAAGAGATGACTAATGGAGGAGCTCAATATTGCTTTGAGTGTGTGGGATTGGCATCCTTGATGCAGGAAGCCTTCAGCAGTTCTCGCCCGGTTGTCCTTATTTTTCACATCTCTATTAGTGTTCTTCTTGTCTTCTCCTTAAATTGAATTAATCAATGTGGATATAATTAGAAAGGAATTGAAACAACACTTCATAACCCATAACACGGTAATTTTGATTTTGATATTCTTTTAGGGTTACGGTAAAACTGTTATAATAGGTGTGGAGATGGAAGGTTTGCCGTTGAGTATTAACCCGTATGAAATCCTCACCGGAAAATGCATCATGGGCACAATCTATGGAGGGCTCAAACCTAAAGAAGACATCCCCTTCCTTGCTAAAAAGTATTTAGAGAAAGTAAGTTATTGTTTGTAACTTATTTTACTACGTCTTTTATTATTTTATTATCCAGGAATAGCAATTAAAACATCATCTTGGATAAAATAATTATAATGTGTCTGAAAAACTAATCTTGCCAAATCAAGAAATTCAAATTTTGCTATTTGCTAAATGTAAATGATTTGTATCCCCCTTTTGGTATTGGAATAGTAGATGCCCTAATGCTCAGGAAAACAGCATGGTTATATGTTTTCTTTGCGTGTGTTGATTGGCAGGAGCTGAATTTGGATGGATACATAACAAATGAGGTAAACTTTGAGGACATTAACAAGGCATTGGATTTACTCCTCCAAGGGAATGGCCTCCGATGCATCATTTGGATGGACCAATATTTTTGCCAAAATTATATCTTGTTATGACATAAAATTTGGTAACCCTCAAATGATATTGAGTTAATGAAGTTATTTTTTGGGAAAATGGTCTTTTAGTCATTAACAATTTTATTTAGGCCATAATAGTCCCCTTTCATTATTTTTAACTTTTTAAATCTCTTAACAATTTACGGGTAACCGCTTTTGTAATTTTTTTTAGAAAATAAAAATTTCAGGTATGGTCTCTGGTTATTGACCATTCCACTACGGGCATAATAGGTATATTACTGTTTAATTTTTTTTTTCCCCAGAAAAAGTGACATTTTTAGTCCTTTAACAATTTTGTTTAGACCACACTGATCTCTTTCATTATTTTTAACTTTTTAAAATCTTTTTTAATACCGAAAATCATATTTTAGGGGCATAAAAAGTATTTTACTATTCAATCTTTCTTTATAAAGTATAGATTTTGGAGCCCCAAAACCTAAGTTTCCCAATTACTAGCGGCAAAATACTTTCTTTCTAATTATAGATGAGAGAATAAAGCACCTAGTGTTGGGCTGGAATTGCGTCAACTCTTAAGATACTAATAGGAAATGCAATAGATTCTTCTTCCCCTTACCAAAAGGGATTGGACGCATAGGAGCATCTTTTTCTTTTAGCCTCTCACCTAAATTAGATTTAAATTTTCCCGAACCTTTATTAGAGGTAGAATGCTCTTGGTCACGTCTAGATACATTTATCGACTTGCCTCAAATTCTTTTTTTGCAACATCTTTTACATTTTTTTTGTGTGAACTATCTGACCTACAATCTTTAAAACTCTCTCTCCTACCAGCTTCTGGAGTTTTCACAGTAGCATAGCCACAGTAGTTGTCTCATCCATTATAAATTTCACACTATTTTTTTTTTAATTTACTGATCTAAAATTAACAAGTGGAGATGAAATTAGAACTTTACAGTAGCAAACATTCTCCCTATTTCTCTGTCTCTTATGAAACATTGAACCTATATGTTGGGTGAGTAATTATAAATAATTTTAAATTAGGGCAAGAATGGAACTATTTTTTTGCAAATAATATAGGGAATTTGGGTTTTGAAGTTCCAAATTCTATAACTTTTTTCTTTAAACAAAAAAAAGAGTGTGGACATAGAAAAAATTGGAAGAGATGTGAATATAAAAAACAAAAAATTATAATCAAGATCTTATTCACATCTTCGGCAAGTTTGCACTATTCCAAGATTTCTTTACACGTTGTATGGCAAAATGGTCAACCATATTTTTGGTAGGAAAGTTTATTTTAATTCAATAACGCTTTCTGTTGTAAAGGGATTAAATTTAATTAAATAATATGTGTCTTCACTTGTGGATCCATACCATTTTCAACAAAATCTTAATCATGTGTTCAACGACAAATGAGCAAAAGATCACAAACTTTAACCCTCTGCTTTGATATTAAGTTAAATTTCTACCCATTTAGAAGGTTAATATGATAAAGAAAGAGGTGCAAAACAAATAATTCAAAGAAGGGAATCTCCAATGAGTTCAATAGGATGAAGCTGATTTCCAAGTAGTATATCACTCGGTCGTCCAACGTAAGATAGTATATCACTTGGATTAATACTCAGGTATTTAATGATTCATTTTGATTTGTATGCATGTTAAGAAGAAATTTGATTTAGTTAATTTAAACATTACAATATTTTTTTTGTTAATAAAAAATTATTTAAATTAGAAAATGAAACATTTAATTTGGAATGATGTAAAATGAAAAATGAGACATTCAGTTTTGAATTAAAGGAGTATTTTTTTTAAAAGAAAAAGGAGAAAAATTTATAAATCAAGATGACTCTCACTCTCACAATTTTTGAATTATTTTAAACAAATACTATATTATCCGAATTTTCTTTACATGAGAAATCTACTTCTATTAAATTAACGGTAAATGTTTTAAAAGCATCTGCCATCGACTAACACGAAAACCCAACTCAGCTAAGGACCATATCTTAAAAGCCCTCAGGCCCAAGGATCGGGTCAAACGTGGCTGCACCTATGGCTATGTGGCCTGCAGCCTGCGTTACTCACTAACTTCCTTCCCTGGTGTACGGTCAGTGTGTGCTTTCTTCACCTCCTAGTAAAAACCTAAGCTAAAGCACTGCTGCTTTGTTTCTCTATTCCTTCGCCCATCCCATCTACTTTTAGCCGTCTCTCTGGTGCTGCCTCAGGGATCCAATGGCGGACGTGGGAAATATGAAAGCGCCTTCCCTGGCTGAGGTACAAATCGAATTACTTTATATTTTGAAATTGAGGGTCTTCCCTTAAAAGGATTTCTTGAAGAATTGGGCTCTTGGTTCTTGAGATTTCGTTGTTTCTGGGTCTCATTCCATGGGATTCTGATGTTTCGAACTAGAATTTTCTTGGGTGTTGAAGCGTTGTTTGTGTAATTTTTCAAACGGCTGCTTTACATTGTTTGGGGGATACAGGACCAAAGACATCTCCTTTATCTTGTTTTTACCAGTTTTTTTGGGATGACTGATTTCTGATTCAGTTGGGCAATTCAAATTAGTTATTTTGTGGATTTTATCGTAGAAGTTCTAAATTTTGTGCTAGAATTGGAATGAATCTGAACAGAGTTAAAAAGAGAGGTGAGAGGGGGAGGGGGAATTGTGACAGGTTGCTTTTGAGTTGATGAATTTGGACTCGGATGGTAAAGTATTTCAATTGTTAAAACTTTGTCTCATAGATCTTAAAAAGATGTGATAGGATGACAATGGATCAATTTTTAAGAATTTCAGCTATAAATAGAAATATAAATTTTTAGATCAATTTCTTAAATGAATTTACTCTTATGTGAATTAAACTTAAGCTGGATAGAGTACCCAAATTTATTTGTTTTCCAATTCAAATGCAGGTTTTTAGCATCAGAGTTATTAGTGAGGATTTAATTTAGAAATTCTGATTTCAGATCTATCACTTTCTAATTTGGATTCGCTCATGTTTCTGCTCTTGAATTAAGTGAAACAAATTTGTATAATTTGAAATGATAGTATTCTTGATTTTTGTCTCCCATTTCTTTGTGAAACTTCTCCATTAGAGTTGCAACAGACGTGAGATATTATATTGATGCAATTAATTTATTATTATTTCAGGTCCTTGTTACTTTGGGTTAATTCTGCTAAACTTACATTTTATGTTAGATGTAGCTTAGCCTTAGCTAACCTACCAATTGAAGCCCAAAGGCATAGGATGTAATGTAGATTGCAATTTGTTTCTAGAATTTCTGGATAAACTATAAACTAAGTTAAATCCATTTCTAGAAGTTAAGGAATAGAACTTGAAATTGTGACCCTCAGGACATGTTCCCTAGAATCCCTTATGGCACTTACGATATGGCAAAATGGAGTAGAAGATGTCAAAATGGCACTTTCAATTCCGGATGGAGGGAGTACTGTTTTTTGTATGGGTAGACTGAAAAGTGGAAGGGAAGTAAATTTTGTCAAGTTTACTTTTATTTCGATTTGAATAAATGAGTATTTTTATATGATTTTTTTTCATTAATGCCCTTTTTTATATTTGTATAAATAACATTTTATAAACTGTATTTTCATGGAATTATGATGATACTCCATAATAGTAGTAAATTAATAACATTGAATCAATATTATTAATATTACGATGATTGTTATTAATATTGAATCAATTTGTTTCAAAAGAAAGAAACTTTTATTAATATTACTATTATGAAAAGAACTCCATATATTGATAGAAATTATAGTGAAGACTCTATAGCTAAAATCATTGCAAAGCAATTTGTAACTGAATTCCTGTAATTTTTAATCGTAGTAGCAGAAACATGCCAACTGTGATAGACCAGGTGGGAAGGATGTGGGGGGAAAAAACCCAATAAGAGTAAAGCGGGAAAAGAGTGGGAAAAAAATGAGAGATTTGAAGTAAATCTTTGATTTATGTTCTAATTTATTTTTCCCCATCAGTACGTCCTCTTTTCACTCCTACCATACAAGCACTTAGCTTATTGAGGAAAGCAGGATATGAAACAAAAAATGATGGGGATAGGATAGGGCAGCTGGGTCTGCTGTTTGGTAAGCCCTTTATCTATTTAATAAGAATACTTGTCTTTGGAATATATAACTTGGATTATTGATATGGAGGATTCAAACTTCAGATTTGCAGAAGTTCTGATGTAATAGAGTACTTGGATACAAGTCCTTCAAATGCTCTCTCTACTTTATTATGTTTTTTAACTATCAGTTCCACAAAGCATAAACATCAAAAGCACTGTCTTGAAATTGATTTTCTAGAGCCAATTGCTTTTTGAAAAAGTAGTTTTATAATTTATGTACTTCTTGTGTTTCAAGACAATTTTGTAGATAATTAAGAGAAGAAAAGGTAATATTTCATTGAATTAAAGAACAAGCTCGAACCGTGATATTTTATACTCCCTTCCGTTCCACAATAGGTGGCATTGAGGGTTTTGCATGCTACTTAAGAATCCTTGGTTCTAGAAGATTTTAAATACAATCAGATTAAAATGCCCTTTCACTTTCTTGACTATAGATAACGATAACATCTTGAGTATTAATTATCCAGAAAGTTAAGCGAGGGCAAAATTAGAAAAACTTGATTAATAATTTTTATATAAGCATGACTGACTATGTTCAGGTATATTATGTACTCACTGATGGAGCTTCTAATTTGCACTGTCATGACTTGTGATTGCTGGGTGAATAAAGAAGAATTGTTAGATGAATTCTGGTATATTTGTGCTTTCACAGTTGCCAAGCATGTT
The DNA here is from genome assembly GCA_028571225.1 of Parsonsia alboflavescens. Classification (NCBI taxonomy): domain Eukaryota; kingdom Viridiplantae; phylum Streptophyta; class Magnoliopsida; order Gentianales; family Apocynaceae; genus Parsonsia; species Parsonsia alboflavescens. The sequence continues at coordinate 5,566,024 of JAOXNR010000031.1, forward strand.
GGTTCAAGTAACAATTGGCATAGTGACTGAAGCACATTTATTCAAGTAATAGAAATAATATTATTCTCCGTTACATCATTCATGCTAGAGGTGTGTTGCTCTAGGAGTAAACCAATTGTAAACAATGTTTTGGTGTTGTTTGATCCATCTTTAGTGTCACTTTTCACGTCACACTTTCTAGCTGGGTTGTATTCACTACTTATGAGACAATGGCACTCATTCTCTAAATATAGTGTTCATAAACCCTTCCAATGGTAGTCATCCTCTGAAGAACAGTGTTTGTAAGCTATTCAAACTTTGCATGCCCATATCCTTGTGTTTGACAACTTGGTATAAGTTTCAACACCATTCTCTAAATGTGATCCATTCTCAAGCATGGTTGTCAAAATCGCGAGTTTACTCCTAAAATTGCACGATTTTACGATTTTAGGGGTATAAGTGTAAAAGCGGATCAAAATAAAAAAATGAGGTAAATTTGGTCAATTGGCAAGTCAACTCGGTAAACTCGTACGAGTTTGACCAAATTTACTATTTCAAAATTTTTTTTTGAAAAAAAAATCCAGGGAAATGCGCCTGTCAAGAGTCGAACCCAGGTGCATGCTGTGGCAGGGAGGAATGCCTACCAGCTTGCCGAGAAGCCTTTACCTTTACACTGCTTAAGATTCTTAATGTGTGCATATGTTAATAATACATTTATAAATATCCCATATTTGTTTAATATAGATAAATTTAATTTTAAAACTTTTGTAACATTTGTAATAATTTTTATATTGACAATACTCTATATTCCAATTATTTTATCTAATAAGACTTAAATTTTTTTTAAAGTACTATTGTATCGAAATTTTAATTTTTATGTCTTTATTAATGTTGATGTAGTTTTTTATGTTTTCACTATATTTGCTTTTGATTGTTGATATTTTAAACAATGTTAGATGAATTTTAGTTTTATAAAACTTGTTAGTTTATTGTAATTTTATTTGGAATTGCTTATAAATATGAACTTTAGATTATTTTTTTCTATATTATTGGGATATTTATTTTATTGTGATGATATATAAATTATTTAATATATTTATTTATTCGGGATGTAAACTCGACGAGTTTATGATTCGAGTTTACAGGATCCCAATAAGTTTACTTAAACTCTCGATGTTAAAAACCTTGTTCTCAAGTGATGTTTTTATTGTCCCTTCTTGTGCTCCTTTAATGATTCCAATGTCTTGCAGGATTATTTGCTTAAGGGGAAAGAAGTAACACCAGAAAACACCAGCAAACCTGGGGAAGAAGCTCCAGTAAGTGCTGCAGTGGAGGAAGTAGTTCCTGAGAAAAGTGAGGAAACTCCTGCTGTTGTTGAGAATACTGAAGTTCCTGCAGGAACAGGTGGAGAAAGCAATGAAACCTCAGATGCTGCTGGAAATGAAAACAGTGAAAATACTCCTGCTGCAGAACCAGCTGATGACAATGGAAGCACTGAAAATGAGACCTTCGATGATCAACGTGCTTCTGAAGAAGCCCCAGAGATTAAGGTTGGGTATTGATGCATTAATCTTAGGCTCTAATGTTGGTCTATTCATCTTATAATTTGTTTGCATTTCTGTTTGGTTTGTTTCCAGCTTGAGACTGCACCTGCAGATTTCCGGTTCCCAACTACAAATCAAACCAGGCACTGCTTTACCCGATATATTGAGTATCATAGGTGAGTCATTCTGGGTTTTTTTTTTTTTTTTGGGAAACTTGTACCAGCTTGTTTGTAATAAAATCAACATTTTAATGAAAGCTCAAATTCATCATCTTTAATTTCTCAGGTGTGTTGCTGCTAAGGGTGATGATGCGCCTGAGTGTCAGAAGTTTGCAAAATACTATCGTTCACTTTGTCCAGGCGAATGGGTATATTACTTATTTGTTTTGCATTGTCTATCTATAAAGGGAAATTGTTTTGCTGCTTAAATTCTGGTACTTAACAGTAAATCAGGTTGAAAAGACCTTGAATATGACAGCGGTCCTGTTAACAATCTAAACAAAGAAACATGGTAATGAATACCCAGTACGATAATCTGTAGCAAACAAGCATGCTACTTTTCATGCTAGGTTATGTGAATTATCTATATATTTGGATAGCTTTTTGAAGGGCTTTACTTGTGCATTCCCATTGATTCATTTGCCTTGTATGTATATCATTTTGCATTGTGGTGCAGATTGATAAATGGAACGAGCAACGGGAGAATGGAACCTTCCCTGGTCCTTTATAGATGACGACATTCAGCCAATTGTTGAAGATAGGTTTACATTTGATCTAAAGCTTGTGTTTTGGCCATATTCATAAAGAGCCTACAGTTAAAAGCAACTGGGAAAATAAAAATTTTGGCTTGTTCGTTCAATCTAGTTCAAGCACAGTACTTACGGCTGCGCACCAACCAATTTATGAACTGATCATCCCTTTCAGTGGATCTTTCTTATTAAATTTCCTTGCCTGAAAAAAATGTGTATCGGTTTTGGATTGTTGAGAAGGACCCAGTTTTTATACAGTTTATCAGGGGAAGTGGTTTTTCTTTTGTATCAGACAAATAAGTCTTGTTACACAGCGCACAGCTGCAAAAATTGCAGAATCCTTTTGGTAACCCCAAGCATGTTCGATGACTAATCAAAATGACCAGGTAGGATGGTACGTAAAGCTCTAACAGGTTCTCAGACCTCCATTTCAGAAGAGAAATCACTATTTGGCTAAGTGTTATATGCAGAAGAAAAGAATGTAGCCCCTATCATGACCCAAAACCATACATATGGGCAATCCTAAGCGGTTTGATATGGGACACTTTGTTCAAGAACAAATGGATAGATTTCTATTACTTCTTCATCTGCCATAAGAAAAGCTTTTGAATCTAAAATAAAAAGGGTGGAAAAGGGCCAGCCCTTATAATTGATAATATGAAACTTCCTAAGCAATTTCCTAAGCTCTCTCCCCCCTGATCCTTCTTGCAAGCTGAATATCCTTGGGCATAATAGTAACACGCTTGGCATGAATTGCGCAGAGATTTGTATCCTCAAACAGCCCAACAAGGTATGCCTCAGCTGCCTCCTGCAACGCCAGGACTGCGTGGCTCTGGAAACGCAAATCAGTCTTGAAGTCCTGTGCAATTTCACGGACAAGTCTCTGGAAAGGGAGTTTCCTAATCAAAAGCTCAGTACTCTTCTGATACTTGCGAATTTCACTGCCAATTATATAAAATAACAATCAATACAGATATGTACTGAAGAAAACATGCTAAAGTTTCAATTTTGCTCAAATTCAGACACAGAGAAAGTAAAAATAGTCCGGGTACCGGAGAGCAACAGTTCCAGGTCGGTATCTGTGAGGCTTCTTGACCCCTCCAGTTGTGGGCGCGGACTTACGCGCAGCCTTCAAAAGTACCCCAACCAAAAAAAAAAAAAAACCAAAAAAACAAACATAATCGATATCTCCAATTGCTGAACAAACGAAAAGTATTATCTGGAGCCAAAAAGAAAAACTTTCAAATACAAGGGTAAAAAGATGAAACCTTGGTAGCAAGCTGCTTCCTTGGAGCCTTTCCTCCGGTTGACTTACGGGCGGTTTGCTTCGTACGAGCCATCTTAAATTTCAAACCTTGTACAACAAGAACAAAACAAATTAGGGTTTTACAACAGAAACTCGAAAAGAAAAGCAATTCAGAATAGAAATTGACAAGAAACTCGTCGAATAGAGAAAACGAATCAAAGCGTATAAAGGAAAGAAAAAAACCAAGAGAAAATATGGATTGACTTACCTCAAGATTAATCAAACGGCAACGGGCAACTAGAAAGAATGAATATCCAAATCTTTCAATTCTGAGATAGAATTGGAGAGCAATTGAGAAATGCTATAATGGAACCCTATTTATAGTGTTTTTTTTGAAGGAGCTGCGGTTCGGCGTAGCCGCAAAGCTCTAATTTATTTTTTTGAGGATGAGAATCTAACGGTTAGTAGTTGTTCCGTACCTAATGAACTTTGGATAAATGCACGGCTTAGATACTGTCTAAGGTGCAGACGTCCAGATCATGAACCTATTACTGGCCTTTCTGTCTGTTTGGTCTGGTTGCAATCTCAAAAATACAAATATAAATATTAGTTTTTGCTTTTTAAAATTTGGTAAAATTTAGTAATAGAGAAACTTTACAAAGATCAATTATATGAATTTTTGTCCCTCTATTTTTAGGTTAAGTTGTTTGAAATTAAATATTTATTTTTTAAATTAGTTAGTAAAATTTTATTAAAAAAATTAACATTATAATGTCATAAATAAACAAAATTGATGTAGTAGGAATTATACCGATGGGAGTCGAGTTGGACTTCGACTAAATCACTATATGACCTATCCAAAAAACCTGCAAGGATCAAAAGTCACATGAAATGGGATGTCTCTCAATATCTCACTTCGATGTTCGGATTCTCTCTTTCTTTCTTTTCCTATTTTTTAACATCACACTTTCTCTCCTATATTTGACTTTAGTATCGGAGCGGAATATTGAGAAACATCCCTCCCGTGAGACTTCTACTCCTTCTAGATTCTTTGGCCGACTCATAAGGTGATCTAGTCGAAGTCTAATGCGATCCCTATTGAAGAATTCCAACTACATAAAAAATCAAACTTTTTTTCCCTTCAAAATTTATATAAGTCAAAATGAACATTCAATTTCAAATAAAAAATTATTATACATTAGAAAATGACCATCTAATGCCCACTTATAATTACACCACGTTGGTCAAGTTGAAATTACTCTTTCAATTCTTCATTCGGTTTCAACTCAATTATTAAGTTATTTTAAATATTCAAATTTTAAAGATCTCTCAATTTCTATTTAAAAATTTCAAATAATTTTTTTTTTCAAAATTTTGTATATGAAAATTAAATTTTAAAAATTATCTAGATAAGTAACACTTTCGATACACTCCAATGGACGAGGATAACGAGTAAAGAGACCAATTTTATGAGCATCCACGGATAACGATTGCGGGTTTACATTATATTTTTTTTATTATTTTTTTTTTTCAATTCATTCAAGCTTTCATATATTATTTTATTATTTAATGATTGTTTTATTAAATACATACTTTTTAATTGAATACATTGAACTTTAAGATTTATATTTCAAAAATTATATAAAAATTCATATAGCATTCACAAATAAATTCCCATTCATTTAAATAAAATTATTATTAAATGTACATTTTTTATATATATTTTAATGGCCTTGGATCATTATATTTTAAAATTAATTAACAATCCATACCTTTGTTTTATTCTATATTCAATTAATAATAATTTTTATTAGATACGCTGAATTCCACAATTTTTTTCACATTTTAAAAATTCATTTAACTATTCAAGTTTTCATTTACAAATAAATTGTCCATTAACTTAAAATAAATATTATTGTTTCCGCTTCCTAATATAATTAATACAAGTCGTTAGTTGAAATTTTATTTAATATATTACTTTATCCTCTCCTTTATTTATTGGAAAAGTTTATTATGGACCTCATTTTTATCCTCACACTTGAAATTTGTAGTTTGTCATTTTATTCAGGCTCAAGATATTTTACATCTCCACTTCACCAAATATAATAATATATATTACCAAATAAAGATCAAGTATTTATAGAATTTAGTATATACTTTTAGGGTTTTATTAATAAAATTTATCTACAAAAACATATGTGTCTATTTAGTATTGATGGTGTAGATATAGAAAATGTAGTAGAAAATGCAAAGCCATTTATTTGTACCGCAAGTCATTTTGCAGCAATACATAAATTATTATGATATTTTTTCACTTTTATCCTTAAATCAACCTCTCATTTATATATTGAAAAAGTATATTGTAGACCTAAATCATATCCTCGTACATGAATTTTATAATTTATATCATGTCACATAAAAAAAAGGTGCATGCACTTTGTTAAACTTTTCTATGTGCGGTTTAATGTGAATCATATGGACTCGATTTATGCCCCCAAACACGAACTCTGTAGTTATATCATGTAAGCAAAAGGGAGAACCAAGAAGATCAAAAAAAAAAAAAAAAAAGAAAGGTGTATGCACTTTGTGGGACTTTTTTACGTGTGGCTTAATACGAACCACAAAATTCATGTCCCTTGGGCATTATATAGTTGTATTTAAAAATTATCATGGATTGATTAGTAGATAAATTGTTCGTCAGCTTAAGATTACTACTCTCTTCATTTGAAATTAAATGTGTCAATTTGACTTGCAAGCATTTTAAGAAAAAGATTTTATTTAGTTAATTTTAACATTGCAACATCACTTTTCTTAATAAAAGTTTTTAATTAAATTAGAAAATAAAATATTTAATTGCGAATAATTCAAAATGGAAAATGGAACATTCAGTTATGGACAGAGGAAGTATTACCTTTGTCTTATAATATAAGCCGTTAGTTATCATTTTATTTATTCGACAATATAAATCATTTGGGAATAATCTTTACATAATTATAATTTTTTTTCTTTTGCTTTAAACCCTTCATTTAATACTCTCCTTTATTTTAATACCAAAGAAAGAGGTGGGGTTATAGAGTAGAGAGATAACAAGTGTTTCAGGCGTTAGATAATTGTAGTAAAGAACCTTAATTTAGGTAAAAAAAAAAAAACATGCTGCTAGTGACTTATAATTTAAGATAAAGTTGATAATCTTTAATATATATAAATATATATATATATATATATTTATATAACAGATATCTCAAATTTAATGAGGTTTTTTTTTAAAGAAATTTGAGATCTCACAGAATTTCAAATTGCCACATACTTTTTTTTGATATTAATGGAGAAAAAAACTCAAATGTATTTAATGAATATATCTTTTATAATTAACAAATGTAATCTTTCTTACATAATTTTTCATATTCAATGAATGTAATTTTTGTATTTAACAAATGTAATCTTTCATATTTTATTAAAATAAAATAAAAAACTTTTATTAATTTTCTTAAATAGGCTCATTTTCTATATCTAATGAATATAATCTTTCATAAATTATTAAATATATAAAACATATAAGCGTAAAAGTCACATATTATGATTATTGATAACTCTTCAATAAAAAAACATGTCAATTAGAAAAAGTTATCTTCGACAACTTATTACAAATTAAGAGTTGCTTAAAAGAGTCATATATTTTGTCTAAGAGAACTTTACAATAGACATGTCTTCCAAGTTTCAACTATCTCACAATCATAAAAATTGTGGAAAAACATAATCTTTCGATTTTTTTTCTTTTCTCTTATCTTTGTATTCTTAAAAACAAATTAAAAAAAAAAAAGTCATCTTAAAGATATTCTGTCAAAACCATCATTTATTTTTTTGATTAATTTAATATTATTTGAATATATGTTACAAGGGTTGTACGCCCAGTTCGCAGGTACTAAACCTAGCTCATAAAAGTAAAGCATGAATTATAGAAAAGTCATATAAGCAATGCATGAGCTTGCAACTATTCCAAAACACATTGATCAGCATTCAACCCATACATTAGAGCAAGTCCTTAATTTTAACTCATCATTGTAAGAGTCTGTTGAAAGATCGGATATATCAATAATCAGAATAACATAACAAAAACATTAAGTATCCTTAATGTAAGATAGAAGAGAAAGAATTAAGATCAAAAGTCCTAACTAAAATTAACTTTACATATAAACCTAAGGGTGGTAAAGAAAAAAAAAATTGATCATGGATATGGGAATTCTGACCATATCAAATGGAGAAAATAGCTTCGACAAACGAGATTTCAAGAGATGTCTAAATGTGTTCTGCCTAAATCTTTTACAAGATTGTTATCGATCTATTTTGTTACTCTTGAGTATCAAAGAATTCTCGAATACAAGAAGAATCATTTAATTTATGTCTAGACACAAGAACAATCTCTCAAAGCATGCCAAAAAAAAAAAAAAAAAACTTACGATCACAGCCACAAATATCAAGAGAAGGATCATGTCGTACATGTCTAGAGAAAATTTGAGAAAAAAGTTTCAACACTAGTTAGCTATTTATAAAAAATTTTACATCAAATTAACGAGAGATTAGAAAGTGAATAGAAGAGATGATGAGTGATTAATGGAACCAAGAGGAAGAAAATTGAAAGAGTTCAAATTCAAATTCGTGACTAGACTTCTTCTTATAAGGTTCAGAAAACCTTTTGAATGACAAAGTCGAATACAAGTTAATTTTGAAAAAATACTCTATCTGTCCAAAACGAATGTCTCATATTCTATTTTGAATTGTTTGGAATTGAATATCCTATTTTCTAAATTAGTAAAAATTTATTAAGAAAATTGATAATGTAATGTGTTAATGAACTAAGTCAAATATTTTTATTAAAATACGTGTAAGTTAAATTGAGACATTCAATTCCAAACAGAGGGAGTAACAAACTTCAAAAATAAAAAGGAAAGAGTTAAATGAATAATGGAGTAGAGGGATAAAGCTTCAAAGAATAATTTCATGCAGTATTTGCAATATATATGGCATTGGGTAACAAATCTCTATTTAATTTACACTTTCTATATCCTTTATGGGTGTGTGTATTAATCTTGTTCTTGTTAGAGTTCGGGGCGTAGTTACGTCCCCAAATCGTGAGCAAATTCTGGTTAAAATTGAATTGGGTATTTAAAAAATACTCAATTTTTCAAATCATTTCAATATTGTCCAATTAAATAATTTATTTTTACTAGGTATCCAAATTTGTACGGATATGAGTTTGAAAGGGTTGACCAACGAAAAAGACACTCATGCCCCCATGGAAGTCGAACGGTACATTTCCTTCCTTCTATGCGTTGAGGTGCGGTCCATCCCTCAAATAAACAAAAAACTCAAAATTTAAAAAATTCTTGGCCGCTACCATTACCGGAGCCAAAGACCAAATTAACAAGGTAGCAAGACATCTTCTTCAACTTCACTATCACCTACGCCTTCCGACATCAACCACATGTACATTCTCTTCGTTTTTTTTTTTTTTTTTGCGTCATTTAATTTCTTTGTATTTTCTCCTTCAATGATCATTTAATTTCTTTGCTTTTAAAGTGATAGTGTTAGAAATTTATGAGATTGTTGTGGTGTGTATTGAACTGTTTTTTTTTTTTTTAGTTGAACTCGAATGAACTGTTTGCTTCCTTTTTTTTATTTTTTAAGCTTCTTTTTGATGGATTTTGTTTATGATTGAGAAAATGTTGAGATTTTGGTTGCAAAATGGTTAATAAACAGTTGGGGAGGTTTGGAATGGGTTTGGGTTAGAATTTTTAGGTTGAATTGGTGGAAGGTCGGGATGAATGATCTATTGAAGGTCGAAGGAATACTTGGGAAAATTCAAAGTTGGCCAATTTTTTCTCCGACCTTCAGTAGATTATCCAGATCAATTCACCCAGAAATGCTACCTAAACCCATTCCAAACCTTCCCAATTGTTTATTATACATTTTGCAGCCCAAGTCTCAACATTTCCTCAATCATAAACAAAATCCATCATTTTCTATAAAATAATATGTTTTATGATTTAAATAATATTTGCATGCGATAACAAATGTTTTGGAGCTTATTTTATTTATTGTACCTAGGAATAAATACAGCTTAGTTTAATATGCTTGTCAATCTAGCGAATTATTTATTTATTTTTTATATTTGCAAAGATATGAAGCCTGTTAGTCGGAGATGGTCTTTCAAGCATATTCGTGTTGTGCCTCCCGGTAAGACTATGAGTTGTCATTGCAAGTATTCGTGGATAGCAAAGGTAATAGACTTGGTCAGGCACCACGGGGCAGAGAAGCGATTCATGAGGGGTCCATTCGAACACATGCTGAAACTACCCCGATATGCCGGACCTTTTTATGCCCATGCTGTAGCTTATGTGCTTAGATGGGAGGTTCACTCCCTCGATGCTCGCCTCGATGAGATGTGGTTCCACATCGGAGGTAGACTACATCGATTAGGGCCTTAAGAGTATACCCTAATGACTGGACTTCGATTTGGCCCAGTGGATGAGCAGATTATAGGGCAGCAGTTGTTGAGGCACTCCGCACATGACAAATTATTGGGGCCCATTCCACTGACTCCGACACAAGCCCTTGCCATTTTTAGCACAATGGATGTTAGATAGCTGGAGCAAGATGATGTCCTCAGGCTTGCTTATGGCATCATTGTCGGATATTGGCTGTTGACACATGAGTCTTCAACAGTCATTCCGTATTATGCGTGGTCCATCCTTGAGGATTTGCGAGCGGCTGAGTTATTTCCCTGGGGCACCATGGGATGGAGCATGACACAGTACGAATTCCAACATGCCATTGCTAATGCGTCTAAGGCGACAAAGAGGCATTTATAAGGTAATGCCTGGGTGATATTGGTATGGCTTCAAATCTTCCATTTTTGTGAAATATTACGATTTATATTCACCTTTTAGGCCTTATTGATGTTTTTTCTTTCAATTCAGTGATGAATGTACTTCCACTTCCCGGTCCTACGGTCGAATTTGTGCTTTTATGCTTCTGTCGGAGCTTCTAGACCTGACATTCCATAACACCCGAGGTGCCTTCTTTTCCAAAGGCCAATTTACTCCAGTTCCAGAGTACAATGGCATCATATATTAGATAGGGTAAGCAATCAACCTTTCCACTTGTGTTTTTTTTTTTAAATTAAATGTTAAAAAATCAAATATTCATTAAACTAAATTATGATGTTCACAGGCAACTGCTTCATCACCATACATCGAGGCAGATGCCCTATTGGACTGATTTTGATAACCTCCCGTATATTCCACCTATTTGTTGGGGGGCTTCGAAGCCCAACTCATTCTAGCAGGTTGTCCGACAGCAGTTACCCCTCTGTGCGATTATAGAGGCTAAGTGAAGGGAGTCAGAGATGACGATGAGGTCACTTGGTGACAGATCGATGAGGTAATAAACATATTTATTATTTTTTTTAAATTACATTTCATTTTAAAATAATTTAATATTTCCCTATGTATTTGTAGGTCTTGATGTCATTTTGCTACTAGATACTCCTACGAATCTTGCTGAAGGAGGCGAACGTCACTCTATATGATTTAAGGCCAACACAGGATAAAATGGAGAAGGCACTGAAGATGGAATTGATGGATCTGGTTTGTAGGTTTTTGCCTTCTCTTCTGGTACAGGACGGCTGTTATTCCAAGATGGCTATTGCTGCTCCACCCCTTAAGTTCTTATATGAGTTTTTGGGCATTAAAGCCCTCCCGAGTCAGCCTGATTCGACTAGCCGTGGGGCATACATTGCATATTACATGATGTAACTGCTGAGAGGGTATGTTGGGAAGACGATGCCATCACTAGAGGATATTCCAGATGCACCCCAGCACATCAGGGACGAGATAGCACTGATCACGCTGGAGTACAATAACATACAATCCTAGTGATTTTTTTGGATTATATCATGTTTGTATTTTATTTGATACATGTAAATTATGTAAATAATATTACTTGTTTTGGATACATTGTGTAATTAAGAATAATATGAAAAAAACTACAGGCAATGAATGAATAATATGGAAAAAAATTCAAGCAACATAAACAATTGGGGAGATGAGATCTGAGTTTGAAGGAGGGAAAAAAGCTTTTTGTTAGTTTGAAATGGTGGAAGGTCGAAATTGTATGCATAAGGTCAGTATAATGATCCTAAGGTCGTTATTATCATCCAGAATCTGACGTTGAATCACTGTTCTCAGAGCAAAGTCATCCCGACCAGGATACTACTTTTGCCATCGAAATTATAGATTCTGAATTTGAAAGATTGGGAAATGATTCGGATGAGGAATCATGTTTACTTGTTTTTACTGTTAATATTGTTAATAATATTTCAGGTGTATTTCAATATATAAAATAAATATAATAACAATTTTTTTTTTTTAATTAGCATTGTGCCTTTCGAGAGCACACTAAATGTACATGCTAAATATTAATGGGGCACTACAATAAAGGACACAAAAGAGTGTATTTCAAGACCCGACTGTCACTGGTCCATGTTTCCTTTGTACACTGCATCAAAGTCATGAGGGAGCTGTTCTTGCCAAATTCAGATTTACTAAGTATGAGTTTGCCTTGTAAATCTGATCTTGGCAAAGACACCTCTCTCTTGAGGCTTGGACATGTATGAAGGAAACATGGACCCGTGACAGCCTTCATGGTTTTAGAGAAACACTTATTGCGTTACATTCCTCACTCAAAATAAAGAATTATCTGACCTAGGTCATCCCACTTTTTTTGTTAGTTCTTTCTTATTTTAAACAGCGTTTAAATTATGTAAATGAAAATGAAATAATATTACTCGTTTATTTATATTGTGTAATAAAAAATAATATAAAAAAAATTACAAGTGATGATTAACTAACATGAAATTCAGTACAGGTCATGGAATGGAAGGCAAAAACAAATATTCAGATAATTACTACAAGTCAGGAATATTATTATTCTCTAACCGCTACAAGAAAGTCAATAAGGTTTGACAGTGACATGTCTCTTCAACAAAATAGCAA
>JAOXNR010000031.1:5578693-5589023 GCA_028571225.1 Parsonsia alboflavescens
TTAAACCAAATTAAATTCTTTTTGTTTAAATAAGTAAAATAGTAACCTCAATATGAATTGGGTATTGTAGAATTTTTAGTAATTTCCCCCCCCCCCCCTAGTGTTCGTCTTTGTAATAGCTCTTTCTAAGTAATAGATAATATTTACCTAAATTTTCTTAGTCAAAGTTCACGGGGACATATCATCATCATTACAGTGGATATATTCTTCTTCATAATTATCATCATCATCATCATCATCATCAACACTGAATATTTTCGAATGGCCCAGGTTCATCGTTAATAGGTCGAAATGTTCCATCCGGATTCCTTTCGTGTGCATTAATAAAATCATCCACTGTATATGTTCACCAATGCACTGATGTAATCTTTCAGCTTTGTTAATGACCGTCATTTTAGGATCAGCTTCCCCCCCATAAAAAACACGACCCCGTATGCATCTTCAATTTTCAATAATTTGGTACCTCCATTGGATAATGTGGATGCAAATGAGATTTCTACATCGAATAGGTTTAAATCAATCTTCATGCAGCTTGTCATAGCTCTCCTAAAATCTTCATAACTGATATTGTTTGGTACGACTGATGGACGCGCCCTTCCATTTTGAGAACCATCGTGAAGAATAATTTTGCTTAAAGCCATGTCTGCACGAATCCAGAGAAAAATATATTTAGGAAAATGTACAAGCAAAACTAGAAAGAAAAGGGGAGAAATATCTTAATTTTAAAAAAAAAACAAGAGAAAAGAAGGTCTACATAATTTTTTTAAGAAAAAAGAAAGACCGGAAAAAAAATGCTAGAAGGTCGAGATGACCATATGAAAGGTCGATATAATCCCTACGAAGGTCTAATTGAGCTTCTGGATGGTCTATTGAATCTTTTTTTCAAAAAAAAATACTAAAGGTCGATTTCATCCTTTAGAATGTCAATATAATCTTTCAAAGGTCGAAATTTTCAACTGAAAGTTCGGTTGACCCAAAAACAAAAAGCTACTCTTGAAGGTCGACCTCTACTCCCGAAGGTTGTTATATAATTCCGACGGTCGTCTATACCTGCCGAAGGTCTTCTAGACATGAAAAAGAAATTGGGCTTGAAGGTCGGCCTAAACCATCCAAGTTCGTTCAATACTACCAAAGGTCAAATATACATTTTGAAGGTCGGCTATACCTCTCCAAGGTCGGACGATACTTCAGACACTCAGACCTCCCCATTTCTCTATTTCTTTCCTTCTTTATACCAAACAAACAGCACAAAACGGATGATCAGAAAAATCCAGCAATAATTACGAATTAAAACACAACCATCAAATACCACAACAGCAAAAAGAAAAACAAACGGAACTCTGCCCCTAATACTGAAAGACGTGAGCTTGATCTTGTGAAGAAAAAAACCAACTCCTCTCCCAAACTCAGACACAACTACCAACTGTTTTTTTTTCTTCAACAGGGAGAATGAGTTCCTTTCAAATTCAACTTTCAACAAAGAAACTTCATCAATGATGCAGTAGTTGTGGGTCTTCAATTTGGTTTGGCAACAGTGCAAAGGTAGTTGGGCTGTTATGAATGTTGAGGGTAATATAGTAACTACTCTTCCAAACCCAAGTGTTGACTTTTTTTTTCTTCAACGAGGAGAATGAGTTCCCTCAAGTTCAACTTTCAACAAGGATACTTCATCAATATGATCTTAAACTCCGTTTTACAGCAATTGCGGACGTAGTTGGACTGTTTTGAATGTTGAGGGCAATATGGTAACTATATGATAAAAGTGAATAAAGGTTAGTTTTGTTTTTTTTTTTTTAAGGAAAAGGTCAAAATGGATATAGAATGAAAAGTTAGTTTTAAAGTTGGATAAATTATGAAATATTATACAGATTTGGGTAATATTGAAATCGTTCCCCTCAAATAGAATAAATGTGAAAACACCCCCAAATTTTGCATTCTCCTTTGTAATTGTAATTATTTTTCATCTTTTTAACTTATATTTATTTTTAAAAAAAATGAATAGGTTTTTTGTAATAATAGTAAAAAAATAGATTTTCAATCTTTTTTCAATGAGAATTATAATACTTTCGCATTTTAAAAATCTCATTTTTTCTATTTTATTTAACCAAACAAAATAATGAGTCGTTAGCATTTCAATTATATTTTCCTTATATTTCATTAGTTATTAATTACTTCCCTTATAACTAAATATAAGTCATTAGTTGTTATTTTACAAAAATTAAAGTAATTTTTTTCTACCTAAAATGCTATCTAATCATTATTTCAAAATTTTGAATATTATTTCATTATATATCATTAAGGGTAATTTAGAAAAAATACCTTCAAATACTTAATTTAACAATAATAACTTATAATTAATGAAAAAAAAGAAGAAATTAGAATGACTCATATTTAGCAAGGAGAAGTTTATTATTTATCAATTTTATTCCACACAATCAAATTATTTGTAAAAGTATCCAAATGCACTCTAATGCCCATACCCGTGTTTGAGAATAGGGCGGGTAATATGTGTCCAAACGGGTCAGGCTGTTCTGGCCCTTTGCCTTTCCTGGGAGTAAGGAACAAAGATAAACAGCCTCCGGCTCCAAAAGGACCAGTTTCATTGCAGCAGTCGTCTTGACTTTCATCTGAAACCATCGGAAAACATGGGACTCCATTGCTGTCTGACCAAAACCACTCTACGTACTCTAAAATTGGCTGCCATGCCATGCTCCTCATCACTCTCCTTCTTCTCTCCACTCCCCAGAATCATCCCTCTTCAGCGTCGCCCCTTAACGTACTTCGTTAGAGCTCTCTCTACTGCAGCTGCCCAGACCATCACTTCCGCCTCTCCCGCCACCGCCGGTGTTGGCTCTTTTTCAGAAGATAGTAACAAATGTATGTTTCGTAACCTTTTCTTCTTGGTTGCCATCCTTTATTCCCTCTTTTTCTTTCATAACTTGTGATTGACATTGAAGTTTGTTTTGGTGGTTTTAGTGCTGAGGCCTCAGTGGAAAGCCACCATAGATTTCAAGTGGATTAGGGACAATAAAGAGGCAGTGGCGATGAATATAAAAAATAGGAATTCAAATGCTAATCTGGAACTGGTTCTTGAACTTTATGAGAAATTATTGAATGTTAAGAAGGTTAGGTTCCTTTAGCATTCAAGATGATATTTTTTAGCTGTACATTTATTGGGAATTCCTGTCTAATCTAATATGATCTTCAACTCTTGCTGCATTGTTATTTTCGTTTCTGATCTCAATGTAGGTATAATTCTGATAACTTAGTTTGTTGGTTCAATCTACTTTTACCTTTATGAATGAGAAACAACTCTCAATGCATATTTAAGTGATAACTCATTAATTTGCTGCTTAATGTTAATGGCTTCAATCCTATAAGCTCGGGAAATGGACACCTAAAACTTTTATTATTACTTAGAAAGGAACCCTCAATCTTTTTTCTTTCTGGTTTCCTCTGGTTGCAGTGCAGTTTTTGACCATCAGAACAAAAACACGTTGAAGGGGCCACAAAACTTAGAGATTACGCTACAATATGAATCCCAGAGAATTACTGGGCTTACTCTTTGAGAATTCATTGTGTTACTTTGTCATAGTTCTATTTAATTCCTCAATGATGGAGTATTAAATGTGATCAACTTGTAATTAGAGTAGGCCTTTTACTATTTTTGCTTTATGTTTTCCTTTTTTACCATTTGAGAAATCATTGTGTTACCCTGTCATAGATTTCTTTACTTCCTCAAGGATTGAATGTTAAATGCAATCAACTTGTAATGTGAGGAGCTTTTTACTTTTATTGCTTTGTATTATCCGTTGGGTGCTCTGGAGTGAGGATATCTGCATTTCTGTTCTGATATCTCAGATTCGATGTGTTTTGAAGATATGCTACTGGATTGTGTGAACTCTATTGCTGTTACTCTTTGGGATTGGATATGAGAATAGAATCAATTTCATGCTTGTTTGAACAAAAGTAACTAGGTGGTTTCTTCTCAGTTTTAGCTAATGCTCTGACAGATAGCAGGAAGTTGAAAGCCTTCGAGCTGAGAGAAATGTTGTTGCGAACAAGATGAAAGGAAAATTGGAGCCTTCTGAGCGTCAGAAACTTATAGAAGAAGGTTTGTGCAACTGTCCTTATTGAAACTCCAATCAGTTTCATGTTCAGTAATGACTAAGTGAAGTAATCTTTCCAGGAAAGAATTTGAAAGAAGGACTAGTTACCCTAGAAGAGGATTTGCTGAAACTCACTGATGAGCTTCAACAGGAAGCACAATGCATACCAAATATGACTCATCCTAATGTTCCTATAGGAGGAGAAGATCGTTTTACTTTGAGAAAAATGGTGCTGTCTCTCTCTCCTTCTACAGTATTTTTTGCAATTAATACCTCAACTTTTTTGTCCCTTTGTATCTCATTTATATCATTCTTGTTTATTGTCTTCTGCCAGGTTGGCAAACCACATCAGTTTGACTTCCCTATGAAGGACCATGTACAACTAGGAAAAGATCTAAATCTGTTCGATTTTGATGCTGCAGCAGAGGTATTCATTCTTATCTGAGGTACTTGATCTGTCCATTACTGTTCATTTGCATTTCATGCCCTACTGGCATCATGCCTATCGGTAGGGTTTAGGTCATGTATGTTCTCACTGCTAGTCACGTGTCTTTGATTGGGTTTTAAGATGGTCACATAAGAGCCGATATCCTGGTGTAACAAATTCCTTTTGTCTCTCTATCTTTATTGAACTTGAAGAATCTCCTCTTTCATATATATATATATATATATATGAAACAAGTAAAAAGCCAAATCTATTTACTGATTATGTATTACATTGTTTGTTTTTTACCTTTTGATTGAGGTGGTAATAAATTTATTAAATTTTGCATCTTCTGCTGTGATATTCTGAACCTTGCATGATTGTCTAGTGTTTTTGTGGTGTATAAGACTAATCTTGGAATTTGGAGGGCTAATGTATTTTGTTAAGAAATGGATAGAACCATGGTTTTCATTTTCTTTGGTTGCTCTGAGGAAGGTGAACTATTGAGTATGGCTCTAATATTACTGGGATATCCCTGGTGGAGAATAACTCCTGGCAGTGGGTTGAGGAAAGGGTTTTTCATTCATGTTTATGTTTCTGATGGTTCCATGTACTGCACTTAGGAACTTCATCTTTAACCATCATGGAAATTTGTATGACCTTGAGCTTCTGTCAAAGTTTGCCTGTTTAAATGACATATGCCTTGTTCCACCTGCTTTCTGCAATTACCAGATATTTGGTGCCTATTCTAACTAGCTAGTCAAAGTGTCTTGGGAATTGCTGAGTTGTAGAAACAAAGTTTCGCATTTGATTATTATGCCTTTGGTTTGATGTAGTGCTGTACGATTGTTTTTCTTATAGGTGAGTGGCTCAAAATTCTATTACCTGAAGAATGAAGCTGTTCTGCTAGAAATGGCTCTGGTAAACTGGGCTGTCATGAAAGTCATGAAGAGAGGATTTACACCACTCACAACTCCTGAAATTGTGAGGTCCTCAGTGGTGGAAAAATGTGGCTTTCAACCCCGTGGAACAAACACTCAAGTATTTTACTCTACTGTTATTCTTGGGATATGTCCGATCTTGGAATTGTCACTGATTTTTGGTTGATCAAATTTGCTGCCATTAAATGAACTGCTTTGGAAATATTGAATAATTATAATAATGCTTAAGATTCTATGTCAGATCATTTTGATTTATTGTTGCAACCTCATTTTTATTTGAATAACAGAACAAAAGGACTCTTCTGCTCTGATGCATGTTCCTTCTCAGTGTGAACTTAAAGTTATAACAGCAATTCCAAGTAATCAAATGTCAACAATTTGCAGATATGTAATATTAGAGTTAAAAATCAAACTGTTTCGTTTGTAGTCAGTCATGTTTTACAAATTTAGATCAGCCATGAATAAAAGAGTTAGCGGACAGCCTCAGCTGTCTGCAGTAAAGAGAGTAATTAAACCACCATTGTTTTTGTAGAGTTCTAAGCCTCGGAACTGCCACTTTTGGTCATTTGATCTTCGTTTTATCGTCTACTACAGTATGGTGATATGTGAACATTCTGCATGTCTTCATGATTGGTGAACAGGAATGATTTAGTTCAGGAAATTTGTTTATTAGTAACTTCATATTTCGTACAAATGCTTTTCAGGTTTACTCCATTGAGGGAAGTGATCAATGCCTTATTGGCACAGCAGAAATTCCAGTGGGCGGAATTCATATGGATTCCATTCTCCCACAGTCATCTTTACCCTTGAAGTATGTGGCAATTTCTCATTGTTTTCGCACTGAGGCTGGTGCAGCTGGTGCTGCAACTAGGTAGTCAGAAATTAATTTTTCCTTGTATACTACTGTCCTTTTTTCTAAAATTGCAGATAATTTAGTGTTTTCTAACATGTGGATTAACTTCTTTGTTTTCTTGCATCAAATTTATTGGTGGTTTACAACTTTGGAACAGGGGTCTCTATCGAGTTCACCAATTCAGCAAGGTGGAAATGTTTATACTGTGCCGACCAGAAGAAAGTGATTCTTTTCTTGAGGAACTTATTGGAATCGAAGAGAGCCTTTTCTCATCACTAGGACTTCATTTTAGGTGAGTCTTGAATTTGTCTTCTGTTGTAAGTAGTGTTAATGCATGATTTTTATGGACTCCCTAAAAATCATTTTGTTGCATGCCTCATCCTTTTTCCTTCTTGCAAGTTTGAAGGTATTGTGCCTAATCCTTATGTTTGCATTTCTCAGAACTCTGGATATGGCATCAGAGGACTTAGGTGCACCAGCATATAGAAAATTTGATGTAGAAGCATGGATGCCTGGGTTGGAACGCTTCGGTGAGGTGCGTTGCACAATGTTGTTATTCCCCCCCAACCCCATGATGGTTTATGCATTAAAATATAGCTTGGTATCATGAATCATGGTGAACAAAACGGTGCAGTGAATGAATAAAATCTTGGAGTGTATTGCTATTACAAAATTTTGATATCAAGTGCCAAGGTAGTGGTATGAGATCTGTAATTTCCAGATTTTTCACCGTCTCCTTTCAGCAATAATTTAGATACTTGTCTTATCTAACCATCTTTCCCATATTTTCTTTTGCTGACTAATGTGGTTTGCTTTACTTAACAGATATCAAGTGCATCAAATTGCACAGATTACCAAAGCAGACGGCTGGGGATACGATATCGTCCAGAGTCATCATCAACAACTAATAAGGGCAAAAGTAACTCAGCCCCGACACAGTTTGTCCATACACTAAACGCAACAGCATGTGCAGTCCCCCGTATGATCATTTGCTTGCTTGAAAACTATCAGCAAGAAGATGGCTCCATTGTTATTCCTGAGGTATTACAGCCTTTCATGGGAGGCCTTCAGGTAATAACTCCTAAATAGAAATCCAGGACGAAGGGAATAACAAACATCTTTCTATTTTCGAGCATGAAATGATTGAGATCATTTTGTACTAAATAATAGTTCATGTTTACAAAATGTTCTGCCTCCAATATAGCAACTCTATTTAATGGTGATTCTTTAGAAGGCCGTTCAAAGTTCAGACTTCTAACAACTCCGGCACATAATTTCAACCACTCTTAATGTGTTCTTGTTTCTTCCTGAGTCATGCCTATGAATGGTCGTTTTCCATTGATTTCATATGAAACGAACTCAATTTCAACAAGGATCAGTCAATAGATTGTGAAGATTGCAACAACAGATCCATTACTTCTAAAGTTTATTCATAAATCATCTCCAAGCCATGTAATCTGAAGTTGTTAAGTCATTCTTTATTGTTCTAAAGAAGTCTTGTAGTGTAAGCTGCAGAAAAATTGTTGCTGCATCTACAGTTTGAGTTTGCTCAAATCAACTTTCTGTACAGGATATGTATATGCCTCGTAGTTAATCTGTTGACCCAAGGAACTCAATTTTGTAAGGGCAGTAATCAAATCAACCTGTAAAACCAATCAGATTTGCTGTCAAACTTCAAAAAATCAGAGAAATGGAATTGCAGAACACTTCAAACAAAACTAGGACACTTACCTCATAATCAGTTTGTGACACAGTTTCTCGGCTTCTTTGGTATTTCTGAACCCATTTTGCAACATCTGGATCTGTAGCTAGTAATCCCTCTGTTGCAGCCTGATCAGGACCCAAGAATGCAGACATAACGGCTAGCTGCAGGATCAAATAAGGAAAATAATTTGACGAGGTTTTGAATGATCTAAGCTGTTAATTGAAGTGCAATCCAAAACTCAAAAGGGGTTTCTGCTTTTCAAGTTGCAATCCAAAACTGAAACCTTGCAAGTTGTTTACGCAACCAATTTTAGTTACCTGGCGTGGACCAAGGCCAACAGCAATGAATTTATCTTTCATCTCCTGGACACTAGCTTTTTCCCACAAAGGTACTCTACCTTCTGGATCAGGTTCCTGGGCATCTGATCTCCCAAATTGCTTGTCAAACAAACCCCACTGTTGGTAGGAAAGTTGCACAAATTTGAACAAGAGAGTCAATTATCTATATGCAATGACAAGAAATTCATGACTGGCATAAAGATGTGAATTCTCAGATAGAAAAATGGAATGCAGAAATCTCCAGATATTGTTTGTTTTTTCATCAGTTTTAACTGGAAAAAAATGTACACAGCAATCCTTCTGTTTCTAAATGGTTCTTCACCTTCTGTCCATGATTGGAGCAATTGGACATCATGATCCTGTAGCACAGAATCAACTACATTTGACAAAGACTAAGGTAATATGAAGTTCTTCCAAACCAAGAAAATTTCAGCTTTAGCAAATATAAAATATACAGCTGGGTCTGTAGAAGTGTATATGAATATAAATTGGGGGCCAAATGAACCAGAACATGTCAAGATTTGGATTTGTTGATCCAAGTTTGTCTGAGTTCAGATGGACTCAAGTCCTAAGATGTATAACTTGAATTTGGTTATCTAAGCTCATTGTTTACTTGGAGCATGCTCATGCTCAAACTAGCACGCTGCACATTCCTATTTTAATTATAGTTTAAATAAACACAATGAAATAATAATAAAAAGACAGCTTAAGTCTGCTAAGCTCGACAAACCCCAGTTAAGTAATTCTCTGCTTAAATTTTGCCTGATCTGATGAACAAGAAGCTCAAATTAGATCAAGAACTCCTGCCGGGCAAATTTTCAGCCGAGAGAGCTTAGTGTCTATTCATAAGTAGCTACATTCATACCACAGAACACCTTATCAAGTTCATCTTGCATTTGACATCTGATTCCAGAATAAAGAAGAAAAGAAGAGAACTCTATCCTCATTCACCTGATTGTCTTAACTTTTTAAAAGAAATTACTACGTTTTCTTCTGACACCCATGAAGAAGTGCTTAACTTAGGTAGAGTTGAAAAGAGTTGCTTGTGTTTCCATCATATGCATTATGAGATCATCAAAATATGCAACATGTAATTGTTCAGAAAATTTCTGATCGCGGGAAGGAGTATATTTGTTTCTGAAGTTTGTTAGGTGTTCAGTTCATAAAATACTCAAAGAGGAGTCAAGAGAGGTATAATCTAGAATCAAACTTTCAATTCCTGAGAGTATTTCAATGTAGTTCATGGGTAAAGAAGGAATTTACATGCACATCACTATTGCTTTTTGATTCACAGATTCCATTATAATCTTGGATAGGAAAATACAATGAAATAATAATAAAAAAACAGCTTAAGTCTGCTCAGCTCGGCAAAACCAAGAGTTAAGTAATTCTCTGCTTAAATTTTGCCTGATCTGATAAACAAGAAGCTCAAATTAGATCAAGAACTCCTGCTGGGCAAATTTTCAGCCGAGAGATCTTAGTGTCTATTCATAAGTAGCTACATTCATACCACAGAACACCTTATCAAGTTCATCTTGCATTTGATATCTGATTCCAGAATAAAGAAGAAAAGAAGAGAACTCTATCCTCATTCACCTGATTGTCTAACTTTCTAAAAGAAATTACTACATTTTCTTCTGACATACTAAAACTCATGAAGAAGTGCTTAACTTAGGTAGTGTTGAAAAGAGTTGCTTGTGTTTCCATCATATGCATTGTGAGATCATCAAAATATGCAACATGTAATTGTTCAGAAAATTTCTGATCGCGTGAAGGAGTATATTTGTTTCTGAAGTTTGTTAGGTGTTTAGTTCATAAAATACTCAAAGAGGTGTCAGGAGAGATATAATCTTGAATCAAACTTTCAACTCCTGTGCTGGTATAGTATTTCAATGTAGTTCATGGGTAAAGAAGGAATTTACATGCACATCACTATTGCTTTTTGATTCACAGATTCCAT
>JAOXNR010000031.1:5589123-5627236 GCA_028571225.1 Parsonsia alboflavescens
TATAATGTTGGATAGGAAAATACAATGAAATAATAAGAAAAAAACAGCTTAAGTCTGCTAAGCTCGACAAACCCAAGAGCTAAGTAATTCTCTGCTTAAATTTTGCCTGATCTGATGAACAAGAAGCTCAAATTAGATCAAGAACTCCTGCCAGGCAAATTTTCAGCCAAGAGAGCTTAGTGTCTATTCATAAGTAGCTACATTCATACCAGAGAACACCTTATCAAGTTCATCTTGATATCTGATTCCGGAATAAAGAAGAAAAGATGAGAACTCTATCCTCATTCACCTGATTGTCTAACTTTTTAAAAGAAATTACTACATGTTTTTCTGGCATACTAAAACTCATGAAGAAGTGCTGAACTTAGGTAGTGTTGAAAAGAGTTGCTTATGTTTCCATCATATGCATTGTGAGATCATCAAAATATGCAACATGTAATTCTTCAGAAAATTTCTAATCGCAGGAAGGAGTATATTTGTTTCTGAAATTTGTTAGGTGTTTAGTTCATAAAATACTCAAAGAGGAGTCAAGAGAGGTATAATCTAGAATCAAACTTTCAATTCCTGAGAGTATTTCAATGTAGTTCATGGGTAAAGAAGGAATTTACATGCACATCGGTATTGCTTTTTGATTCACAGATTCCATTATAATGTTGGATAGGAAGCACGGTTTTGCTATATGATGTAGGTTGGGAAAACTAAACTGGAAAAAGACAATTTATGTAGTCACATAATTGCAATCTGAAGTTAGAACTTTCTATCACTTTGAGGACAAGAGACAAACCTGCCCACTTGAGCCATATGCAGTGTATAACAAGCTGCCTTTTTCTTCATTTCCCCCACATTTACGAATGGCAGAATCCAAAAAGGTTTTCTTCACAGCACTTTGTGCTGCATTAAGTAGATGAAATTAGTCAGGGGTGTCTGCAACATGATGAAAGCGGGCTTATTTGTCCGGTCTTCTGTGGGTAAAGAAACAATATTATCAAGTAAATGATAACGAATTGCTATGGGAACTTTATGCTGGATTGATTACTTGCAGCGGATTGGTAGTTCAGATAAGCAATTATGAGTGAAAATTTAACACTTCCACTATATAAATGAATGCATCTATGTTTATTAGGCACACAAGTAACTCTCTAACAAAGTTGTCAGTCTATTTTAGCAATTTGTGACCTAGTGCATCCAAAAATAAGAGTTTTGCTCTTCAAAGATGTCTAGGTGATAAGGCTTACCTGCATATTGGATAAGATCTGCATATGAAATGGGTCCACACTTGGAATACGAATCAATCTCCTTTTTGGCTTCATCCAACAAACTCAATGCAGCAGCAAGCCCCTTATTTTCTGGTCTACTGATCTCTGGGCTTCAATCAAGGGAAAAGGAAAAATGAATGAAAAGACCAGAGAAACATTTTGAGATATTTGAAAGTTTTGACTCGTGACTAACTACAGATACTGGAGTGAGAATTTGATTTTGTAGCTTTCATTCCTATATTATGGCTGAATCCACAAGTTTCCCTATCCACATTCATGTAAATGATATACTCCGCAACAATGGTCGAAGAAACACTTCTATGCAGATATTAATAAAAAATGACCATTATACAAAAATGTCAAAGGAGCAGAGGTGGTTTCTTGCAAATGCATTAAGGTAAGCTACTGATCAGTACCATAGCTTTCTTCCCCCTTAGAAATACTAGTACCTTAAATGAATCGATCCATTAGGGCCCCCAGATTTCGTGGCCTGAAGATATAATCTTTAATAGGTCAGTTTCTCGGGTTGACAAAAATAGAACAGAACATGAATTTATGAGATTCATCCCTGACCTTATCATAAGTCATACAATCATTCAGAGCTAAAGTTAATATGGCTGGAACAATATCTGGATTTGCCTGGAAATAAGACAAGGATCAATGAATAATGTGTTGCGAGTCCAAACTATTATGAAATAAGCTAAAGGCTTTCTAAGTTCAAAATGAATAAAGTTGCCATTAAGGCAAAGATGTTTTTACCTTTATGGCAACAGCAAGGGTTGTTTTTATTTTTGCTGAAACAAATTAAGTGACTTCAATATCATACCACGTAGAATAGAGAAAATCCCATATCATAATTATGATAAAATAATTTTTTTTAATGGCTCACATTGAAACTCTGAACGCTGTCTCCGCTGTATTAGATCAGCAGCATGAGCCACTTCCACAAATGAGCAGGATCTCATTATTAAGTCCTATGAAGAATTACAACTGATAGAAACTCATCATCAAATCATCCTCAATTGAAAGGTCATAAAATTTATCCATTGTAGCAAAACATCATCTTTTGTAAGCAAGTTAAACAAACTCAGAAGTTTACTAATGAAAAGTTCAAACAATAGTGTTCTATGGTGTGGGGGATGAAATGAACGGCAGGTGGCAGAAATTTTGGGTATTGCAGTAGGTTCCTTACCAGGTAAACGTTCAGGTTCCCCTCTAATCTTTAGCAGATTGACTAAACAAAACTGTAAGTGTTGCATGAGAAGATGTTTGCTAGAATTGCTCCCTGGGACAATAGGAAATTATCCTAACGTACTTAATGGCAGTTGATTAAATCAGATCTATTAAGGGTTTTGGCTTCACTACATTTTCCTGAAAGATTTACTTAATGAAAAGTGTTGAAGTTCCTTATGTGGCTCTCAGATCTAGGCTATAACCAAAACTTCAACTCAAAGGAATGTGGATATATTACTGAGATCCAAAGATTCTTTTCCGGTTAAGATGACTCTTCAATCCAGCAGATAGGGAGAAATCAATTAATTCATTCTTCAATTTAAATGCATTTCTACCTATACACCTAAACACTAGCCAGGAACTGTCTCCAGTCCAAAATTCTTCCAAATTCCATTTTGTCATCAATATACATTTTATGGGTTATTTAAATAAGCTTATTTTTCTGAAGTCCTATAATTAAACCAGGAATTCATGATCTTTTTAGAGGCTCCCCTTTTTTTTTCCTACAATTCAACTAATAAAAAAAAGGTCCATCCAGAAATAGAATGATTCCAAATTCGCAAATAGAATAAAATCTCACCGTGCCAATTTTAGCTGCAAGGCATTGGAGAACATTCCGTCTACTAAAACTGTTCTCGTGCTCGTTCTCAATTTGAATCTTGCAACAAGTTATACCCTGATATTTCACAGAAAAAAATGGTATTACAATACTACTTACTCCACATACAAAACACAAGGAAATAAGAAAGAAACGGAATGAAAATCCCAAAACACATAAAGGGCTCAACATCATATCAATGAATCATGCAAATGCACAATATGCGGATGCATTTAGACAAATTATATCATACAATCAAACACGGCTCCACAAGAAAGGCAATGCAGAAACAAGTAATTAATACTCACAGCATTGGTGGGCTGTCTAGAAGGACCAGAACATGTCAAGGGAATTACTGGAAGCAAAGAGGGGACCGTGGAGATGAAGGAGACCATCTCCAAGTTCTTGAGGTTTCAGCTTGTGTAATGGTCTAGACCTCTGTGAGTTGTGAGTTGTGTTGTGTGTGACGGAGAGAGATAACAGAGAAGAGAACACAGGATGTTTCTTTTCTTTTACGAGGATATACAAATGGGCCAATGGTAGATTGACG
Source organism: Parsonsia alboflavescens (assembly GCA_028571225.1). Classification (NCBI taxonomy): domain Eukaryota; kingdom Viridiplantae; phylum Streptophyta; class Magnoliopsida; order Gentianales; family Apocynaceae; genus Parsonsia; species Parsonsia alboflavescens. Next base: position 5,592,761 of record JAOXNR010000031.1, read on the forward strand.
TGTAAGCCAGTGGAGTGTGCTACCGTTATCTAGTGTGAAGGACTATTATCCGTACAATGTTTTTAAAGAAGTCTTGACCCCTTGCAAGAGAAATAAAGAAGCACAATTGCTTACTAAATGTAGCAATCAATTTTATCACTCGATAATAGCTTGTTAGGTTTTGGTTTGATTGGATTTTATCTATTTTTTAAATTGAATTAAATATTTTAATTTGAAAAATTTTAAATTATAATTAAATCATCTAACATCGATTTGATTTGATTCAATTTGCATAAAATTTAGATTGGTTTGATCAATTTCAAAAAATATTATTATTATTTTTTTCTTCATTAGATATGAAAATTTCTATCTACCACACCAGACAACACAATTTTGATTTTACTAGTTACACAACAAACATGCCCAATCAAATGCATTCCTTTATTTTTTTATCCTTTTTATAATAAAATCTTCACAAAAAAGTTTGGTTTTTCTTTTTTCTTATGAATTGTAAAAAATAAGTAATGAACTGTGTATTACTACACATATAATTCAAGTGATCCTGTAAAAGAAAAAAAAATTCTACATCATCAAACTCTACGAATTCAAATGTTAGTTCAAAAATAGACAAAAGTTACTTTAAGTCATGCAATCACATTAGCTTAAATGTTATACAATCCTTAAAAACATTAATAAACCAATACAAAATATAAATATATAAAGAAATTTCAATTGATATCTTTTTCACATGCTATTTAAAGAAATGAAAGAGGAAAATAAGAAAAATAGAAAGAGGATAGGAAAATGGGAATAATTAAAACTTAAAATATAATTACATATGAAGAGTCGGTTTGAAAATATAAAATTAGTAATCAAACCAATTTTTTTATTTAAAAATTTTTCAATCCAAAACCAAATCAATCCAAACTAAAAACTCTAAATTCGGTTAAGTTAGATCGGTTTTAGAAAATTTTTGAACACCCCTACTCAAAATAATATATATAGGCAAAATCTCTTATTTAGTCCCATAATTTTTATTTTTTAACCACAAAAAAATATTTTTATTTCAAAATATCAATGGCATTTTTGATATTTTACTATTCAAAAACAATTTTTTACGGTAAAATTCCCTATTTAGTCCAACTACAATTATTTCATGGCCATGCAGGTCCAATTTTTTTGTTTTTATTTTTGTTTTTTTCTGTCATTGGGGTTTCTTTAGCTTTTTACGAGAGGCCTTCTAGATCCTTTACACTCCAAAAGTACGTTTTCTAGACATTTTTACAGGAAAATTATTTTACTTTAAATATCAGAAGCATTTTCAGTATTTTACTGTTTATCAAAGGTTTTTATATAAAAATAAAATCCCCTACTCTCAACTTGCGTCTTCTTCTCTTAAAAATAGTAAAATAATAAATTAATTTTGAAAGAAGTGAAAAAGAAAATTAATAAGAATGATAAAAAAGGTAATTTATTTATACTTTTTATCTCGAAATGTGTAAACAACAATCATTTTGAAACAAAAACAAAATTATGTGTGTCTGGAGTAACATTCTAATTTTCCTTTCTACATATGAATAATATCCAATACTACACTTGTAACTCACTGAAATTTCAAGTTCAAGATAATAACCAACCCTGTTTCATCACCATGCACTTCAAATACCAGCCGTGCGACCCGATGGTTTAGTAAAGATTTTAACCGTAGAAATTATAATAATTAAAAATTGTTATCATCACATACAAGAAAAGTAATCCTCAATTTTAACTTTTTTTTTATTTATCCTACGATATAATCATTTTACAATTTACAATATATACTTATTATATATTTTTACCCTCCATTTATTCCCTTTCATTTATTGTAAAGAAATATAATTTTATAATAAATATGAGAAATAAAAAAATATTTTAAACATCACAAAGATATATTTATTATTTATTAATCAATGTGAAAAGGCTTATGAGACGGTGGAAGTAGTAAAAAAGGCTGAGCTGAAGGCTAAAAAGAATGATTTCTTTTTCCTTTTGTAATAAAATTGTTTGTTCTGATACATCATGTGTTCTTCAAAACAGCAGTTTTGTGTTCAGTATTTCTCCAATGAATGCATTTTACAGTCCTCTGCTTTGTGATATTTTCTTCTACCTCCTGAATATATATATTGATCAAATTTCAATCCCATCTTTCTTCCGAGCACTCTTCATCTTGCCCATCTATGAAGTGGAGTCATGCCAAGGTCCAGGCTTAACCTTCATCAGCCAAAATATACCCATTCCACCATCGAAAAGCTTGTTGATGGCACAGCAGGAACTGCTTGGTCTTCATTTTGAAACCATAGAGACGGAAAAGGCAATCGGACCATCTAAATCTAATAGATGTAGAAGAAGGGATATTCTGCTATAAATGTTACATAATCACAACGGATTTGTTAGTTGATGGTGATTCTCTCTGACATAAACAATCGGGTAATGGGTTCACATAAAATGGCTCTTCGGAACGAAATCTCTCTGTTCCCTTTGTTCCGGCAATGGGGCCTTTCCTTTTCCTTGGGGACCCTTGCCTGAAAATTTACCATTTACCAAGCGATGCAAAAGAAAATGATTAAGAAGATCAATATTAATGTCATCAAAATCTTAAAGTGCAAAGCTCAAATCTTCAGAAAAGTTCAGATACATCATTATCACCACCAGATTGTCTAATGGTGATGAGCATTGAGCATGGTTGATTCAAAAATGGTTAAGCCATCAAGAAGAGTGTGACAGAAGAAATGTTCAAACATGAGCACCCAGGTAATCAATTCAAAGAACAATCAAGTATCAAATTAAACTCCCAGGAAATTTGTGGGCTCTGACAACACCATGGTTTAATCTCCAGAAGGGATTTGCTTTAGTGAAGTTGGAATGAAGTAACTCGACAATGTGTTTGTAAGTCAACATTTCCAACAAGATTCTAAAAGAAAATGATATGGTTACCAGGGAAAACTTGCATAGATACCACAAGAGTCAATGAGAAGCAGACTGTTCAACCAACTATTATTGTATTCGATAAAAAGAAATGATCAACATACCGACGTTTATGTAGATCAGAAACTCGATGTGCCAAATTTTTTCCTTCTTTCATTGTTCCAAACTCAATTTTGTCAAAAAGACGGATGAGGGCTTTCCTGATAAATCAGAATGATAAGACTCATCAAATTTAGTGCTGCTAGAAGCAACAAAGAGGTGACCAAAGTCTAGGTTAAATAATAGCATGCCTATCAGGTGAAATAGTTTTCCTGTGCCCCAGAAAACGACGATGACCCTCAACTGCTCTCGCCATGTTCCCCGAGTATGAAGGAATAAATATATCACTCTCAACTGACACAATATAGTCCAGTGCAGCCATCTGAGAAGCATGATTTATAAATGGTTCAAGCTCCTCAACTGATGCCAACTTATCCTAGAAAAAATTAATAGCATGTGAGTTTACAGGCAGACAGAATTGAGAGGAAGAATTATTCCCAATGGATTCCATGCTTACAATACTCTAGATTTGGAATCTAGTTACCACCAAAAGGAGAAGTGCTATAAATTTATGTCTTATAAAGCATATTCTAGGTGATACGTTTTGACAGCAATCTGAAGTAGAGACAAAGCATTTTTCCATTTGTAAAAAGAAAAAAATTCATTTGGATAAGAATTTCTTTTTTTGGGGGGTTTGATTGAATAAGTTTATGTACATTGGGTCCCATTTGGAATAATTGAATAAGTTTAAAGTTCTCAAGCAGATCAGGCACACCAATGGATATTTTAGTTCAAAAGAGCGGTAAAGATTGGTTGCATCTGCATTTTCCGCAGGAAATGAGGAAGTCTTTCAGATTGCTTCTTTATCAATGAAGGTCTGAGAACTCAAACAGGGCTATGAAATGTCTTTTTCTAAGAGGAGAACATTATCCAGTGAAAAAAAGGGTATTACATATTGGAGGTTTAGTCAAATTTCATTTGTAAATAGTTGTGTAGTCTGTAATTTGTTCAGGAATTCAGTAAACCCTCAGGTTAATTCTTTCTTGATAAAGGTTTCAAACTCAAACAGGGCTCAGACTGTCTTTAATCTAAAAGCACAACATTATGCAGTAAAAACATCTGTGCACTTCAGACTTTGACTATGTTATCAACATATCTTAAGTCCTGGAAAAGCTGAGAGGATATTTGGTTAAATCTTTTCAGCAACTTAGATCAACTGTAAGACCACGGCAAAACCACTTGCATCAACTGTAAAACCACCAGCCTTGAACCCGTGCGGAAAATATACATGCACACTCATACATGTAAAGGGCGGACAGATATGTGCAATCTAAACCCGTATTCATACCTTGTTCATTAATAATGGATAGCGTGACTGCAAATCGACCATGTGCACATCACCTCCATATATCTCTCCAGCAGCAATATATATGGGTGTGTTTGATGGAAAACCGAGAGAGCTAAGGAAGATTCCAACTTCTTTAGGTGTCAGCGGACAGTAGCCTTTAGTTCTCTGTTCTACCGGATCAATTTCTTTTACCTTCCACCAGGAGGTATTTTCCCTATAAAACCAATAGAAATGAAAGGCAAGATGTTGGTATCAGGTAGTTCTGCAGAAAACAGATATATGTCTAGCAAATTATACCTAATTGCCTTCAGTTCTTGAGCTTCTTCAGGGGATAAATCATGTGTGCATCCACTAAAGGCAAGCATGTCTTTTTCATATCGTAAATGTAAAGCAATGTAGGGGCCATAGGCTCTCATTCGATCCACCAATAACTACAACACAATAAACAAATAAAGTGTTGCGAAGAAAGTTCAGAGAAAGCCAACAAAATTTAATCCAGCGGCCGAGGTTAAATGTTACCTTTCCCATTGCTTCAATACTGGGAGCAAAACGGAGGGCATCATAACAAGCACGGCAACGTAACTTTTGAATATCTGGTGGCAGATTATTATTTGCTAAACGAGAATCAGATTTTGCTGCTCGAATAACCTGAGCAATTTGTAAATTCATTTAGATGAACCGGCACGATGTAATAACCAACATAAGCGGTACTACTACATTTTTGCTGGGTATACCTGATATTCTTCCCATATGCTAGCTATCTCCCCCTCGTAATATTCTACACCAGACCAACTACGGAAGTGCTTAACTGCTCTAGTAGTCATTGCAAGTTCTATAGGAAGTTTTTTGACAATTTTTACATCATTGGCCAAGGAGTTAATAAAATGATCTTCATCAAAGACATCAGAGAAATTGCTGCAGTTCAAAATTAGAGGAACCAAAAGTCAACATAACTTCAACAAGTATGTAACAATAGCATGCTCAAAATGAAGGAATCAGGATATAGCTTTTTGCCCTAATTATCTAAAACAAAGCAAAAGGTTATACCTAGTGTCATGCCAAAAAGAGCGTTTATCAAGCTCTGGAATCACGAGTGTAGCATTTATAATTCGTGCAACAGCAACCATGTCACAGATCTGTAAATAATTATCAAATTTTTCAAGTTTCAAACTGATCCCCAATGAACTCAATATTTAAGGTATAGGTATGCATAAACAAAAACAAATGAATTTGTAAAAAATAAATCTCTTGAGCTTCTTTTTACATTTGAAATTAGTTTATTCAGTTTTTGATAAAATACACTTGACATATGTACATAGTTAGCACTCTACGGACCAATCTACATAAAATGGCCCCTGTAGAATTAAGGGTAAGTTGGTAAAATCCATATTAAAATAAAAAAATCATCGCAAATGTTTCCTCCACTAACATAACATGTGAATGGTAAATGCTGTACGTTGGTAACTAAGGTTCATCAAAAGTTAGGTAGCCAGAACTGCTCCAGTAAATGCTGATAGCTATCATTTTATTATTTTAATTACCTACCTTAGTCATTGAACAGTATTTTCAGCCTTCATATTTTTACAACGTTTTGCAAGGAATATGTACATCCAAAGTTTGCCAAAATTTTTGTTATTAGCTTAGATTAATATTTTTTAAACGATAAGATCCACAGCGTGACATTTTCTCCTCCCCTAATCATACATGGAGACTTAATAGACAAGCTGAAATATACATCATTATTCTTAGAAGTTTGACAACATTTCTTAAAAATGCTAAAGACAGATTAATACTTTAAATATTGTAACAGCAATCTTAGCGAGATTGACAACACACACACATGCACACACACACAAAAGAGAGAGAGTGAGGTTGACAACAACTCCAGGTATGTGTATCAAGTTATATAGTCCAAAAATAAATGTACTACTACTTGTCCAATTGCATATGTTGTGCATTACATTCCGAACCTTTTACTTTACTTTCAAAAAACTATAATCAAAATACAGCGATCATAACCCAAATGAAAAAGAGATACATTGCTAAACTGAAAAACATGAAAGAAGTATTTAAAAGAACATTAAGATCAGAAGTTAATCAAAAAGGAATAAGAAGGTCACTAGTTAAGGAGTACAAAAGGGAGACAAACCCCAGCTCTCATCTGATTTAGACCACCATTTGCATGAACCAACAAGTAACCCTGAGAATCTGGAGGAGCTGAAGATTAAAATTAAGTATTATCACCACTGACAGAATTAGTAAACAAGTCAAATAAAAATGCAACTATGTCCAATATATTTGGATAGAACGAAAAATAAATTAATTAATCAATAACTTACATGTGTAATTTCTACTTGGGGTAACACAAGGTTGATAGCCTTTATTTGGTGGTGGATTCCACAACTTGGCCAATTCTGGAGTCCCGTTAACACCGTCCAACTGTCAAATCTAGAGGAGTGAAAACACGAAATATGCATGATATTTTTCATCATCTTATGCAACTACATCTACAATACTGAATACCAAGACAAGCCAATAGCTGAATCTTCACCTCTTTTTTTTGAGCAAATAACATAAAATGTAAAAAAATACCGAATAGCACAAATATGGATAAGCAAACCACCTTGTGGGTAATGTTAGGAGCTTTTGGTATAAGGGGTAGTGTAAATTCTTCTTGCCAGCCTCCTTCTACTTTTAGGTCTTGATATCCAATCTCATGTTGCTACAAGATTAAACCATCCAGATCAGTGTTTTTGCTAATTTAAATCAAATTGTCCATATAAATTTCAACAAAAAATGATGTAACAAGCATTGTGAAATTATCACCTTGACACGTATAAAGTTGACAAATGAGAATAGATAATCTGACAAACCCACATAAGATAGTTTCTTACCCAAGATATGAACCTTCAGTTAACAAAATAACACCAGAAACAATCTGCTCAAAAAGCAACTCACACGGGAAGGAAAAGGGGCCCCCCAGTATGAATGAATTAAGAGATTTCCGTATGATGGTGACAATTCTTCTAGCCAGTCTACTTCTGTTTTTAGGTTTTGAATCCAATTTCATCTTGCTACAACAAGTGTTTGAACCCTCCAGATGAGTATTGTGCTTGATTCAAACACCAATCCAGGGAGAAAATCAACTCGAGGAAAAAATAACAAGCCTAGAAAAATTACAACTTCGTACTCAATAAAAAAAAAAGATCGAATAAACTTACCAATCCACAAATAAAATATGACTTGCCCAAGATATAAACTTTAGTTAATAGAATGCCACTAGAAACAATCTGATCAAAAAACACTTCTCAGACAGGCAATATTATGTGGCCTCCCAAAAAAAAAAAATTTTAACGATGCAAATAATTAACCAGGAAAAGATAAAAAATTCACGGGAAAGACAGGATCAATTCGTAAGCAACCTGAAGGGAAATATTATAACCGAAAATACAAAGTAAAGTAGCAGGCTTCAAGAACTTCAAAACCCAGAAAAGAAATTGAAAAATTAACAAGATTCATATACAAGATTGACCCTCCTTCCCAACCCAAACAAAGGAGCAAAAACCCAAAGGAAAATAAGGAGAATGTAAAAGGACCAAAGTGAGCAACCGTACCATAGTAGGCAACTTGGTGATTTCAGATGGAGGAAAGACCACCTGAACGTGTACGGACACCAAAGCCATCAAGGCTATTGCTCCTATGGCACCTGTAAGCACCTTCCTCAGAACCACTACCGTCTTCCACTTTTTTTTCTGCATCCTCTCTCTAGAACTCCTCTAGAACCCACATCTAAAATGATCACCTAATGCCAATATCAGCACAAAAATGTATGTAAAACAGACAGCAAAGAAACTCTGCCTATTATGGTATAAAAGGGTGGAATGTAATGATGAATTTGATGCTTTCTTGAACTGGGCGTTCTAAATTCTACTGGGGTTCTTGAGAATTTTTTGTCTTTGTGAATCCAAAGGTTTGTAGTTTGGGTCGGTTATAGAAGTAGATGGCATTTATAGACGGTGAATGAATTATTAGATGAGCAAGAGGAAAGTGTATTCTCCCCAGGCGAAAGCAAATTGCGAGAAAAAGAACGGTAAAATTTTGGATATCAATCAAAATTTCGAAATCAAAGACGGTCGCGGTCACTATTTTGTGAGAAATAGAATTATTTGGTTTCATGAATTGGATTGATATTTACCCTAGGTTTCCTTTTTTTTTTCTAAGCCTTACTTCAAATGTGCAGTGACTACGTCCACTCGGACCAGACGCTCGGAGAAAAAATGGTAAATTTAACCCCTTTTTTTAACTGACAAATTCTGACCAAATCAAATCTGAGATCGTTCAATTTCAAAACAATAGTTCTATTTGATTTTTTTTTGGTGTAAAGATATTTGTTTTGTTAAAAAGAAATCTAATAATATTCACTACTATCTTCATTTTATAATATAAAACATTAATGGTCATTTTATAAGGATTAAAAAATAATAAATTTATTCAATAAATGAAAGATAAGAGTGAAAAAAATATAATAAATATTATATTGCGAGACAAATAAAAAAGGTTAAAACAATTTATATTTTCAATATTTTAAAGTATACGAGGATTCAATGAAAACCTATGATGAAATGTTATTATATAATGAAAATTTTCTCTTTTGTAGGAAAAAAAGTAGTTAAGATTTTCATTTTAGTACTAAATATTTAAAGATAAGATTTTAGTGATTAAGATTTCCCATTTATTCAAGTGTGAGTCACTCCTGATTACAATAATAAAAATTCAATACCTATCCTTAAAAAGATCAAGTTTTCCTAAATTTTAATAAATAAATTAAAAGATAATAATTATAGATTAAAAATAAAATTTTTATTAATATAAAAAATAATAACACGTAAATGTGTAATAGAATATTTGACCTCATTTTGGTATCATACTGATAGAATCAGGGTAAATTGGTACGAATGGGGAAAAAAATTGTTAACAGGAAATGGTAAAACTGAAAAGTATTTCAGTGACATACATCATTCTGTTTCGTAGTTGTGATTTTTTTGGATTTACCAAGGAGAAGTTGGAGATCAAAAATTTAGATGAAAAAAAAAATTTTGAAATAAAAGTTCAGTTAAACTTTTAACTAACAAAATCCTCTAGAATGATACTTCTCTGAACTAAAATATAGGTCGGTTTAGCAGTTTTCACATATATTAAGAATATAAGAAAACTGTATTGATTTAGTAAAAATATTTAAAAAAAAAAAAAAAAAAACTCCTTAGTTAAATTACTTAGAAAATTGGAGTAAAAAATAATAATAAGAGAAAAAGAGGAAAAAGAATAATAAATACTCATAAAATTTGTTAATCTACCTATATTATCAAACAAATTTGAAAGTATAAAGCATAAAGTAACTTTTTATAGTGTTTTTACTTCGAAGTCAAATTGTAGTATTAACAAATAAACACCTTGTAATTTTTTATTGTTAAAAGTGTAAAAAAATATGTGATCCGGAGTTCCCTGTCTCTTCCCTGTGAATCAAAACAAAACATAAGCACTTCCATAACTAGAAACGGTCTAAAGTTAGACTTCTTTTTCCATTTTTCTTTTTCTTTCTGAGATAGACTTTTGATTATAGTAGTTTGTTTTCCGAAGTTTTGCATAAATTTAATTCAAATACTCCATCTGTTTGGAAATAAATATTCCATATTTTATTTTGGGTTATTCGAAATTGAATCCGAATATCTTATTTCCTAAACTAATAAAAATTTTATTATGAAAATTGATAATACAATATGTTAACGAATTAAATTAAATATTTTTTTTTATTAAAAAACGTAAAAATCAAATTGAAATATCCAATTTCGAATGATAAGAATAATGAAAATTCAATGATATATAATAATACTAGGTTTTTATTACATCGAATGGGAATAATGCTCCCCCGCGGAGGTTTGACTTTTGATTTTCTAAAGAGCACTACATGAATAAGTTATTTATTTAAATATGTGAAAATTTATATTGACAAGCAAATCCCAATAGTTGACAAAGCCTTTCCTTTTAGATCGGAGGGAGAGCCCCCCCCGGGGGGGCGGGAGAGAGGTCCTTGTATGACTGAGAAATTACTTCTAATTTATAATGTTAAACCAAAATTAGAAAACCCACTTTCAAAAACTAAGTGTGGTTTTTTTGTAAATGATCATACATAATCTAAAGAGAATAAGTCAAATACCCTTAAAGTGACATTTATTGTTATATAATTTTAATAAGAGAAGGGAGTTATATAAAAAAATTGTGTATTTTTATTTAAATACATTTAATTTTAGTTATTTGTAATATAAAATATTTATGATTGAATGAGCCCTCTTAACCTCCACTTTTTTTCCCCCCTTTTGCAAAGGTCCTTTATTATCAAATTAATCAGCAAGAAAAATGACTTAACATTAACATCTGACTTTTCTTTTTCTTTTTAATTTTTCCCTTCATTTTTTTTTTGTCAATTTGCAACTTATTTCTTTATATCTAATATCAACCAACTACAAAATAACACAAACCCTTATTTATTTATTTTTTCAACTATATCCGAGACAATTTGCACCAAATGACACAAACCTAACATCAAGTTTGATTGAGGGAAGAAATATATAAAGAATGTAATCCTTATTATTGTTTGATTCATTTGAAGCTACATTATCAATAATTTGGTGGAATGGATTAATTATAAAAAAATGAGGAACGTGCATTCCTTCAGTACCCCCGGCCCCACGCACACATCGGTGCGTGTACATTATTATTATTATTATATTTAAAATTACATTCAACTTATTAAATGATATAATGTTATTATATTTAGAATTAAATTATGTTTATTTTCTAATTTTTGTATTCTTAAATGTTATCTTAGTTTTTAGATCTTATATTAAAAAAAATTAATTAAAATCTTATACATGATCTTTAATTATTATTATTATTAATATTTAGTTTATATATTAATTAAACCCTATAAAGATAAATTCAATTTTAAGAAGATTTGATCTTTTAGAAATATGTATTAAATTTTTTATTAATATAATAAAAAGTGATAGATAAATGATGTATGATAGAATATCTAAAACCTTATACATATCGTGTATTACCAAAAAAAAACCATCTATGATTCAAGTGGTTATGTTGGGCAATGACACGAAGTGCATTCCATATTCCACATTGTGTGTTGGCTGTCGCGTAAATGGGCGCCCCTTTTTCTTACTGCTATAGACTTACCCTAACTCTAGCATGACAAGAAAAGGGTTTATATGGTTAGATGAATAAGCACTATTTTTTGTCATAATAATCAATGAATGTCAACAAGAAAGCACAAATAAGTCAAGGACTGTTCATAAAAGGACTTATTAACTTAGCAGCATTGGGAAATGGATGGACCATTACCAAATTGGAAACTTCAAGAAACCACTCATTAAATGAGAAAGTTTTTCTTCGTCTTCTTCTTCTTTTTTCTTCTTTATTTCATAGTGAAAATTAAGAAAGGTTGAGAGATGAAACACTTATATATATATATATGATAAAATAAAACTTCCTTCTATGTCCCCAATAGACCAATTGACAAAAGAATAATACCTAAAGATTGTAAATGCTACTATTGTCATGAAATAGGACATTATGTAAATAGATGTCTAAAGAAATTAGAGAAAAATAAAAAGATTTTTTAATCCAAATGGCATTACTAACCATTTATAATATTCGTGTGAAGTAGGAATATTTTGTCATAAAAGACACAAAAGATTTTCCTTATTTATTCAATGAGGTTAGTCAGATTCAAATGAATATAAAGATGGTAAATGCTACTATTGTCATGAAATAGGATATTATATAAATAGATGTCTAAAGAAATTAGAGAAAAATAAAAAGATTTTTTAATCCAAATGGCATTACTAACCATTTATAATATTCGTGTGAAGTAGGAATATTTTGTCATAAAAGACACAAAAGATTTTCCTTATTTATTCAATGAGGTTAGTCAAATTCAAATGAATATAGATTGTGTAGCAAGATCGTGCCTATGTAAATCTGATTTTTTTCCTAAAGAATATCGACAAGTTTTAAAACCTAATAAAGATATTTCAGATAACATGTCATTAAATGAGAAAGTTTTTCTTCCTTATTTTATAGTGAAAATTAAGAAAGGTTGAGAGATGAAACACTTCTACATATATATGATAAAATAAAATCTTCCTTTTCTCTCTCAATAGACCAATTGAAAAAGAATAATTCTTTCTTATCTCTTTCTCTTTATCAAATATTTTTATTCCCATTCATTCTTAATATTCTTTTCTCATGAGGACATCTTGAGGAATTTTTTTATTTTTTTACCTTAATATTAATAAAATGACTACAAATAATTTATAATTAGGGATGGAGAAAGTATATAAAAACATCTTTTCCAAAACCAATTTGAGCCAAAAACGAAGAGAGAGTAACCAAAACAGCACACATTGTTTCTCTGTTTGATGAATCTTTTAACACATGGAGAGGAATAATTTTAGGACAATTCACAAGACACGAAAGTTTCAGAAAAAGAGATCACAACCCACAAAGCCAATATATATATATATTCTAAAAACATGTATGTATATTCGGTGATAGGACCGAACAAAGAATTGCGTAAGGCATGTATGGCAAATAAGATTGGCATTATTCTGGGAGGTTTCCACCAGCAGCAGCAGCAGCAGGAGGAGGCAAAAAGGTGATTTTAGCGTGGTTTAAAATTGTAGCCAAGAATAGAAAAGAAAAGCAGCATTCTTTGCTTGATCAGGTGCCCCATTTTGGCTTTTCTTTCTCTACAGTACTCTGATATATATATGCCTTGAAACCCTTAAGGGGTAGGACCTAATCTCAAGTCTTATGAATTTGGTAAATAATTTCCAACCTCGGCTGTGCAATCATTTTGATTCAATCCTTTACAAAGTACTACCAAAAAAATTAATGAATCTCCTGCACTTTTTTAGCGTGGTTAATTTTGATTTGATTACTATTCGATAAATGAATTTTTAGTACTAACAACCTCCTAAGTTAAATCATTTACATTCATTTGCAAAATATTCTTCTCACCACTACTGTCTGTACAATAATATGGGGATAAATTAATAACTTTGTGAAATGCAACTTCTTAATTTTATCAAATCAAAATAAGATATTCAATTATGGATGGAAGGAGTAAATTTTATATCATATACGTAGTACTATACATATATATATATATCCTTTATTGTTAAACATATATAATACTCTTTCGATTAAAAAAAATAATATTTACAATTTATCTTAAAAATTTATCACTGACTATTTATCCACGTTGGCTATCAATCGAAGTGTTCTTAAAGATAAACTATATGTGTATATAAAATATATATTATAATAAAATAATAATAGAACTATAAATATTCGAGAATTTTCTTTAAAAAGAAAGTACAAAGATGGCAAATCCATCACCCACCGAATTAATTTTTATTCTACACATTGACGTGTCACTAAGGTGAGGAATCCGTCTCCAACCTGCTGGCTTGGATTAATTGGACTAATTAATTAATTAGATGTGTAATATTTATAAATTTTGTGAAAAGATTTTAAATCAAGGATCTAGACAGGACTTCCCATGTCGAGATTTTTAAGAAAATTAATTGATTTAATTCCTTTTACACTTAATAATATCAATTTTTTTTATAAAATTTTAATTAATTTAATAAATGAGACATTTATTTGTTAAATAACTCAAAATAAAAACTCGCGACATTCAACTTTAGACTGGAGTATTGGCAATTACATTAAAAAAGGTTTTCAACATAAATAGATCAAACGGATATGAAACCAAATCACGTGCCAAAAGAAAGCAACAACTACTTTAGTTTGCCAGAAAACTTGCAATTCTCTTTTTGGACCTTTTTGGGATGTCAGCTCTCCTCTTCTTTGCCTTCGTCCAACAGTGAACAGTCCATTTCAAGAAAAGAACAACGCAGCTGCAAAAATATACAATGCGTTGATGAATCAGAATGATTTTGTTATAAAAACAAAAGTACAATTACACTTAATTTATAATGTTGATAAATTTTTTGATGAGGATCAATAACATCTCTATAACAAGGATTAAATTGCTCAACTAAAAAGCAAGAGAGATTCAAGAAAATTCTTTTTTTTTTTTCGATATTAAAGAGGGATTGAATTGATATACTTTCGCACTGTTTATGGGTGCATTAAATATGATTTTTTTAGAACAAATATGACAAATGGTAGACAATAACATTCATTATAAAGAAAAAAAAATAATTAAATATCGGACTTTCAACTCTTATATATCGTAAAAGATTATTTTATAAAAAGATATTGAATTTATTCACTTTGATAAGTTAAATTTTCAGAAGATCCTTTACTCCTTTTTTAAAAAATACATGCATTTTTTTTTTTTCAATTTGCCTTTTGTCCCAATTACTCCCCTTTTAAAATTAATTTTCTGGTCCATATTCTTTTCCTTATACGTAGCGGTCTTTTCTGTTTGTGATGTGTTTAGGCGTGTGATACACTCATACACAACGCCAATTAAGGAAGACGACATGGAAAAGTCTGAAATAGGACAGTAGAAAATGGTGCTGTTTGAAGACTGCTGGAACTGCGGCTCACCGAAATCATGAGAAGCCTTTTTCATCAGGAAAACGATCGCAGAAAAAGTCCACGAAATTCGCCGCCTTTGTATTTCTTCATTGTTTATGGCGGCCAATTTCGATTATGTACAAAATAATACAAAGGCATGGATGACTTTCGTGGGAGCTGCCATACTGACTTCGATATTCCGTGGTAAAGCTTGAGGAAGTTTTCACCAAGAATCCATATTAGGTCATTAAAATTAAGATAAAAGAAAGAAAATTTTTATGACAATGGAATTGGTAATCCTCACCTAAAGTATGTACTATACATTAGATATTCAATAATATATAAATATTTTATATATTATTGAATATCTAATGTATAGTACATACTTTAGGTGAGGAATATTTCAATATACAGACCTCGAGATTCTCTCTACAGAGCACCCAGGGATAGATAACTCTAATATTGATAACATTAATATTATTGAAGATTATACAGAAATAGATATTGATAGATATTTCAATCTCCTAAATAACAATCTCTTGCATAATACTCGTTGGTAATATGGATTGTGAAGAATGTGACAAGATTTTTGCTAAAATAAAGAATCTAGACAGAAGCATAAAACATTGTAAACAAGAACAAAGATATTGGGAGTTTAGAGCAGTTTATCTTATTCTAAGCCTACCTACTGAAACAACCTTAATAATTCAAGAAAAAATTGATGAACTTATCATTCTAGGAGTAAAACTTAAACTTAAATTAATAAAGAAACATAAAAAACTAGCTAAGCATTACAGAGAAGATCATTTAAATGGATAAATACGAATAGCAAGATAGTCCACTAAAAATAGAAAAAGATTTAACAAAAGTACAAAAAATGATAACTTATTTTGGAGAAAAGATATTAAAAGAATTACAGAATATTAATAAGTTAATCATTGATAAGAAATCCGAAGAAATTAAGATAGGAGATAAAAATCATATTAAAAGATACCTAGAAAAAAATGAAAATACCAGAAGGATATGGTGGAAATAATTTAAAATGGTAACTTCAGATTCTGAAAATGAAAATTATGAGGTAGATAAGTTAATTATTCATATTGGAGATTTAACACTTCAAGAAGATAATTTTATAAACATTAAGCCTAATTATGCGATGAAAACTGAATGGAATCCTAACATAAATAATATATCTAGTACCAGTGGTGGTCAACCTACTATAAGACAGACCAATTTTGATAAATCTACGAGAGGTTATGTAGGAGTTCAAGCCACACTAAATAAAACACCTCTAGGAGATATTAAAAATGAACTGATTTATCTATTTGGCATTTATTTAGACTTAGATTATGTTAAAAACACTGAAGAAGTAATAGATAAATGGGAAACATCTTTACGGATAGCTGTATCTGTTAATAAAATGGATTTCGAAATAATTAAAGGATTCTTGAAACGAAGTCTAGTCAATAGCGTCCTTAGATTTTGGTAAAATATTGAAGAGGAAACCAATAGATACATAGTTAGACGATAATATAGCCAATTACATATCTAGAGCTGCTAAAGCTATAAGATTAGAGTTTACTGGAGAAGGAAACTTCCTAAAAGATTCGGGAACCATTAAAAAATACATGATCGCATTATTAAAACTACAATTATGTGATATCTGTGAAATACATAGATACATCTGCATTTTTCAATATTATTACTATCATATTTATAATAGAGTTTTTGACACACAAACCTATTTGCCTTTGTTTTTTGCAAAGATTCCCGACCCATTGGGTAAGAAGTTGATAGATACTTATAACCCAGGAACTGCAGATATCTTGGGAAAAAGGATAACACATTTGAAAGATAAATTAAGTGAATGGTGTGGAGATGCAATATTTGTTAAATTAACAAAAGGATTAAAGAAGCGGATATCTTTATGTTGCGATAACCCAAAAATATCTATTATGATAGGATGTGATTCACCTTACTTTTATAGTAAGATAAAGAAGAGATGTGGAAATATTATAAAAAGAGATACTTTAAAAAACAAAAAGTTAGATATTATAAAAAGAAAAGATATGGGAAACCTGAGAAACCCACATATGTTAGAAAAAGAAATAATAAAAATTCAAAAGATTGTAAATGTTACTATTGTCATGAGATTGGATACCATGCAAATAGATGCCCTAAAAAATTTGAGAAGAATAAAAAGAAAATAGAAATAGATGATGACATTGAAGAAATGATAATGCAAGGCGAATTTGTGCAGATAAATGACTTTGAAAATTTAGAGTTAGATTGTAGTATTTTTCTTTACACAAACATAGAGTACGAAACTACTTCTGAAGATGAATGAATTAGATATTATTGAAATAAGTTCCTCTCAAGAACAGATAGATAACTCTGTAGAATATACAAGAGAATATAATCAAGATATATTAGTAGATAAGAAAAAGCTAAAACAAATACAAAAAGAAAACTTTTCTTTATCAAATTATTCTGGCTTTAGAGTAAATATGCTACATAAACTACGAATTAAACCTAAAAAACATCATCTTTTTTATGGATTAAACATTAGAGAAAGAGCTTTAGAAGTTTCAGTTACTTCTAATAAAGTAATGATACCTTTACTTTCAAAGAAAGTTATTCAAGAAAAATTACAAAAGATAAAACCTGAGATTAGGAATACTTTAGGACGGATACACATTGGAGCAATCCAAATAATGATTAAATCAACTTTTAAAGAAGGATTAGATGCACCAATTGATTGGGCTATAATGGATAATAGGATTCAGGATCGAAAGGAAGCCTATTTAGGAATTCTATGGGGTAATCTACAATATGAAAAATTAAAATTCAATATTTACCTTAGAATTTCTTATCATTTACATGATAAAATTTTTTATAAGACTTTAAGTCGTTTACAAGATTTCAAAAGAAGAGAATTTTTCAAAGATTACAATAGACCTTATTCGATTACGAAAGAATACAATAGATTTTCCTTATTTATTTAATGAGGTGAGTCAGATTTAGATGTCTAATTTACCAAAGATTGAAGAAATAGAAAATATACCTCTGGAACTAGATTTAAAAAATAAACCAATAATAACTTCTAATAAATACACTTCTAGACTTTCTTTTACAGAATCAAAGGTCATAGGTGGACAAAATTTATCAAGATATTTAGAAGATGTCATAGACTCTAAAGAAGATAATTTTAAAAATTATAAGATAAAAGGAGAATATTTTAATGGATTAGAATTTACCTCTATAAATGTACTAATAGATATATGAGCTAATGAAAACAATATTAGCCATAAATTATGTGATAAATTACAGAAATTTAGACTACAAGATACACATCAATATACAAATTTCAATGGAGAAATGCATGAGATAAATGAAGCAATAGAAACGATTTTGAAATTTGGAAATGAAACTATTCCACTAAGATTGTTAATAGAAAATGAAGGATTTAATGACACTTTAGAAATCGTGTTATGAGTTACTTTAATAAATAAAGTGAAACCTTATCTAATAACTTCTTATGGATTAAAGATTACCTAATGAGATAAAATGATTTATATTCCAAGGTGACTAGTCCTTATAGTGTTTATATACCGATTGAAATTACTTATAAAGATTATAGAGCCGAATATTTTGCTGCCTATATAGATTATGGAGCAGGGTCATGCTTGTGTAAATCAGATTATTTTCCTAAGGAATATAAGCAAGATTTAAAACCTATTAAAGGTAGAGATATTTCTAATAATATAATAAGTCTAGATAAAGGAATAGAAAGATCGATAATATTATTAGGATCATTTTTGATAAAATGTCCTCTATTTTATTTCTATAATGCTGGTACAGATATTCTACTTGGAAACAATTTTTTACAATTATTTCATGAGATTACCTTCGATACTATTTTATATCAAGTGATATTTAAAACACCATGTAAACATTTAATAGTAGTAAAAAGATTAAGGAATGCTTATCAAAACAATCTTCCTATTAGATTTCAACCCCGCACAGGATTGCTGATTCAAAATCATCACATTCCTTATCATATTATCTTGTTTTAGAATCAAATATGTAACATGGTCATTTATTACCATTATATCTATATCTATTATCATTGGTTAATTTTAGAAATCAAAAAGTTATAGTCTGTGTTCTTATCATGGTAGTAGTACT
Organism: Parsonsia alboflavescens; assembly: GCA_028571225.1. Taxonomy (NCBI): domain Eukaryota; kingdom Viridiplantae; phylum Streptophyta; class Magnoliopsida; order Gentianales; family Apocynaceae; genus Parsonsia; species Parsonsia alboflavescens. The sequence goes on from JAOXNR010000031.1 coordinate 5,611,902, forward strand.
GATCATATCTTCAATGATAAAATTCCATTTTGTAATAATATCTATGCTCGTTATAAGTTCTGGCTGCTATGTTCCAATCATGACATACTAAGCTAAAATGTTTTCTATCATCTCGGATTAATATAGAAGCAATGGTTTCCAATATATCGTTTGGTAATTTAGCAAAATCTCTCTCTTGTTCAAACTTATATGTATTTAAATTTAAAACTTTATATTGAAAGGATATAAAATCTCTTTTTTCTTTCTTAATTTGTTCTTTATATTTTTGCAAATCTTTGTAGTAAGATGTTTGATGCAATTTATATGATCTTATAGCGTTATCCCAACTATGGTATACAAACTGAAAAGATTGTTTATCAATGACAAATAATTTATCGATTACCAGTTCCAAAAAATCTGGAGGTAGTTTAGAAAAATCTTGTCCGGATTTCAAGTGTTCTTTTTCCATTCATTTTAATTTTTTTTTTTTTTTTGTAAATAGTATACAGGAAGACAACAGTTTTTGAAAACAATAATAGTCGTTGTATTATCGTAGAATAAGATTAAAAAGATATACAAAGTCTCTATTATCTCTATCTAATCTACCGTCAAGATATTCTTTAAAATAGTAATTAGTATGTCTATAATAATTTCTAACAGCAAGATCACAGTTTATATATGTTTCTTGTAGATTCTGTCTATCAACAACAAACAGTTTAGATGCAATTAGCTCTAGTATATCAAGCGGTAAATCTGAGTAATCGCTTTCAGAGTTCATATTCATTCCCAAAATATAGAAATCATATTATTCAAAGATCATAAAATCTTTTCAATTTATAAAGAAAAGGTCCACTATGCTTCCGTACCTTTGCTTCCGCTTTAACCAGAATTACTCCGGGTATCCTGTGGAACTTTTAATGTGCGTCTCAGCACCAACCTTAAACCAGGTAACTTTCCTACCGTCCCTTCAAAATAACCCAGTATAGCCTAAATTCGTTTTCTACCTTTAGGCGTAAGGAGACTTGGGTATAGAGTATATGGGAACTTTTGTATATAAACTGACAAAAGTTTAAGAACAATGAACAAGGCTATTTCTATAGGGAATGAAAAGGAAATGATTTTATTCACTCATACTTGAAAACTTACAAAAGTAGTAAGGGTTTACAACACCCAAAAGCTGGAAATCCTTACAAAACTAACTAATACAAAGGTTGAAATTTTTCTTCCTTTCTCTCTCGATTGTCTCTCTCTTTTTTCTGATTTTTCCCCTTCTTCCTCTCGTGCCTTGAGCTCTCCAAACACCCCTATTTATACTAATATTCAGCTGAAATGAGTACATTACATTAACTTTGATGTTATCTTCTTTGGCTGAAACTTGGTGAGGTGGCTGTCATTTGTGAAGTTGGCAGCCTACATTTATTTTTTTGGCTGCTTAGAGCTGTTAATATCTTGTGTAGACTCTAATCATAGTTTGTAAAAAGTCAAGACTTCATTAAAGCTTTGATGAATCTTCTTGTTGCTGCCAGAAAATTTTTTTTCATTTTCCGGCTTTCTGTCAAAATCTCATTCGTTGCTTGTACTTGTATCGCGTTCCATCTTATCCTTTTCTTTATTGCTCTGACAGGAGGGACATATGTTTCCCCTGTGTTGCCTTAACTGGCAAATTTTCCTCTGTGCAGTAGGGCTGGATTTGATTTGTCCTTTCTCGAGCATTCTTATCTTCATTTTGAGGTATTTGTCAGTTGAAAGTGGTGTTGATCTAGCTGGTGCTATCATTATTGAAGAGTGACTTTTCATGCCTCCATATGTACGGAAACCTCTCTTGAAATAGCTTTCCATGCCCTGGAGTACTATTCTAATTCCAAGTGCTCTCTGATAATGAACATCTTCATCTGTGTGTTTGACAAAATCTTTTTTCATATCCTATGCCTTCATTGCAAAAGTCTCTGCTTTCAACAATTGAATAAAATGATAGGAATTGTATATTTCATCTTTGTAGAAATCAGGGCCTGCATATAAGAATTTAAGAACTAAGACATCTTGTGGTGTAATCGTCGGGTTAAGCATATAACAATCTTTAACTCCCTCTTTCACCTAGAAGGGTAGTGCACTGATCTCAAGAAAATTAGGAAAGTTATAAATACCGAGTTAATAGCTTCAAAATTATACCAAAGTCATATTTCATTTGGGTCAGAATCTCCCAAAAAATTTATTCTAGGATAAATCCCAAAAAAATCTAAGTAGCGATTTTCTATATTTTTAAGAGAGAATAATTCTCTCATAATCTCACTGTGTTTGCCTTGTGGCGAAATATCAAGATTTCTAATAGGAATATCAAAAGGAATCTTTGTCCTTGGTGGACGTAGTGATATATCTTCTGATTTAACTTTATCCTTGCTTACTGGGGTTAAACATTCTTCAGTGTCCGAAATCTCGACTTTCTCTAGTTCTATCTTTTTCAGTAGATTATTGGTAACTTCTTTGGCAACTGAATAGTTATCTATCTTGGCCATTATCATGGAGCATTCTGCCTTAAGTAGGCTTTCAATCTCTTCAGCACTCTGATAATGGGCAATCTCATTAATCTCAATAATGTTATGTTTTATTGACTGTATTTGAGCATCCATTTCATTAATCATATCAATGATCTTTTTCATAAGCTCTACCATTTCTGGTCAAAAAATCTGCTAAAACATTTTTGTCAGATTTAATGATTTCAATATCAAATGAGTATTCAGATAATAACGTCTGTCATCTAATATATTTCTTATACTCAGGTTTCGAAGGTAAATTATTCTGAATAAATGCCTTAACCTGTGTATTATCAGTTCTTAATTTGAATCTCTGAGGCAGTAAAAAATAATAAAGCTTTTGACAACTTTTTACTACAGCTAAGAGTTCCTTTTCATTTATATGATATCTAGTCTAAATATCTGAAAATGTTTTAGAATAATATCTACATACTACTTCTTGTGGAGAATCTATTTTTAAAATTCCGTTCCATCCATGTTTAGAAGCATCAGTTTCTAATATCAAATTATTACTATTTTTTTGTAACTATAATTTGGGCAAATCTTTACATTTTGCTTTTATCTCGTTTACTCTATCCTCTAAATATTTATTAAACTCAAATATTTTATCTTTCTAAAGTATTTCCTGTAAGGGTTTCCATAGACATGCTAAGTTTTGAATAAAATCAGAAGCGTAATTTAACATTTCGAGAAAAACTATGTACTTGTTTTTTTATCTTTTAATTTATTTGGACAGACTGATATTTTTTCAAGGATATGACTTTGCAATTTTATTTCAGTTCCATCTATCTGCATTCCTAAAAACTCTATCTCATTTTGAAGAATCTTTGCCTTTCTTTGTGATAGAACTAGTCCATTTTCGAGACATAGATTAACAAATATATCAAAATGTTTTAAGTGCAAATTTAGGTCATCAGATAAAACTAAAATATCGTCAACATAAACAAATAAGAAATTATAATCTTTAAATATATTATCCACTTTTCTTCGAAATATCTATGGTGCATTTTTCAATCCAAATGGCATTACTAGCCATTCATAGTGTCCCTATGGGGTGGAAAATGTAGTGTACGGGATACTATCTTTATGCATCTTTACTGGCCAAAATCCACTTTTACAATCGAATTTAGAAAATATGTTTTTATTCTTTGTCCAATTTATTAGGCTTTCTTCATGTGGTAGAAAGTATCCATCAAATATAGTATTATCATTTAGCTTTTTATAGTTGATCATCATTCTAGCTTTATTTCTCACTATCTCTGCATGATTTCTAACCATAAATGTTGGTGAACTATGTGGTGATTTACTTGCTCTAATCAATTTTTGATTAACTAGTTCTTGTATCTGTCTTTGAAATTCTTCCTGATCGTCTAGACTATATCTCATGGGTGTTACCCTAATAATTTTGTCTTTATCTTTCATTTCTAACTTGGCTTCTATCTTATTCTTTTCCCAAAATTGGAGTAAGTTTTCTGAGAAACATTCCTCTAATCTATTTTTTATTCTTTCTATCTCATTCTCAAGCTTTTTGAACATAACTTGGTATTGCAATAAAGGTGTTCCCTTGGGCAAAATCAGTTTTTCTTTGTTTCCAATATCACCATGCTGGGCTGTGCGAGGTTGAAATGCAATAGGAAGATTGTTTTGATAAGCATTCCTTAATCTTTTTACTGCTATTTGTAAAAAATTGTTTCCAAATAGAATATCTGTTCCAATATTATAGAAATAAAATAGAGGACATTTTATCAAAAATGATCCTACTAATATCATCGGTCTTTCTATTCCTTTATCTAGACTTATTATATTATTAGAAATATCTCTACCTTTAATAGGTTTTAAATCTTGCTTATATTCCTTAGGAAAACCATCTGATTTACACAAGCATGATCCTGCTCCACGATCTATATAAGTAGCAAAATATTCGGCTCTATAATCTTTATAAGTAATTCCAATCGGTATATAAACACTATAAGGACTAGTCATCTTGGAATATAAATCATTTTATCTCGATAGGTAATCTTTAATCCATAAGAAGTTATCAAATAAGGTTTCACTGTCTCTAGGAAAGTAACCCCTAACATGATTCTAAAGTGTCATTAAATCCTTCATTTTCTATTAACAATCTTACTGGAATTGTTTCATTTCAAAATTTCAAAATCGTTTCTATTGCTTCATTTATCTCATGAATTTCTCCATTGAAATTTGTATATTGTAGTCTAAATTTCTGTAATTTATCACAAAATTAATGGCTAATATAGTTTCCATTAGCTCCTGTATCTATTAGTACATTTACAGAGGTAAATTCTAATCCATTAAAATATTCTCCTTTTATCTTATAATTTTTTAAATTATCTTCTTTAAAGTCTATGACATCTTCTAAATATCTTGATAAATTTTGTCTACCTATGACCGTTGATTCTGTAAAAAAAGTCTAGGAGTGTATCTATTAGAAGTTATTATTGGTTTATTTTTTAAATCTAATTCCAGAGGTATATTTTCTATTTCTTCAATCTTTGGTAAATTGGGCATCTAAATCTAACTCACCTCATTAAATAAATAAGGAAAATCTATTACATTCTTTATTGCAAAGCATTCAGAATGATGAGTATTCGAGATAGCATATGAAATCATATATGTAATCAAATAAGGTCTATTGTAATCTTTGAAGAATTCTCTTCTTTTGAAATCTTGTAAAAGACTTAAAGTCTTATCAAAATCTTTATCATGTAAATGATATGAAATTCTATGGTAAATATTGAATTTTAATTTTTCATATTGTAGATTACCCCGTAGAATTCCTAAACAGGCTTCCTTTCGATCCTGAATCCTGTTATCCATTATAGCCAAATCAATTGATGTATCTAATCCTTCTTTAAAAGTTGATTTAATCATTATTTGGATTGCTCCAATGTGTATCCATTCTAAAGTATTCCTAATTTCAGGTTTTATCTTTTGTAATTTTTCTTGAATAACTTTCTTTGAAAGTAAAGGTATCATTACTTTATTAGAAGTAAGTGAAACTTCTTAAGCTCTTTCTCTAATATTTAATCTATAAAAAAGATGATGTTTTTTAGGTTTAATTCCTAGTTTATCTCTCATATTTACTCTAAAGCCAGAATAATTTGATAAAGAAAAGTTTGCTTTTTGTATTTGTTTTAGCTTTTTCTTATCTATTAGTATATCTTGATTATATTCTCCTGTATATTCTATAGAGTTATCTATCTGTTTTTGAGAGGAACTTGTTCCAATAATATCTAATTCATTCATCTTCAGAAAGTAGTTTCGTACTCTGTGTCTATGTAAAGAAAAATACTACAATCTGACTCTAAATTTTCAAAGTCATATATCTACACAAATTCGCCTTGCGTTATCATTTCTTCAATGTCATCATTTATTTCTATTTTCTTTTTATTTTGCTCAAATTTTTTAGGGCATCTATTTGCATAGTGTCCAATCTCATGACAATAGTAACATTTACAATCTTTTTGATTTTTATTATTTCTTTTTCTAACATATGTGGGTTTCTCAGGTTTCCCATATCTTTTCTTTTTATAATATTCTAACTTTTCATTTTTTGAAGTATCTCTTTTTATAGTATTTCCATATCTCTTCTTTATCTTACCATAAAAGTAAGGTGAATCACATCTTATCATAATAGGCATTTTTGGGTTATTGCAACATAAAGATATCCGCTTCTTTAATCTTTTTGTTATTTTAGCAAATATCACATCTCCACACCATTTACTTAATTTATCTTTTAAATGTGTTATCCTTTTTCCCAAGGTATCTGCAGTTCCTGGGTTATAAGTATCTATCAACTTCTTACCCCATGGGTCGGGAATCTTTGCAAAAAATAAAGGTAAATAGGTTTGTATGTCAGAAACTCTATTATAAATATGATAGTAATAATATTGAAAAACGCATATATATCTATCTATTTCACATATATCACATAATTGTAATTTTAATATGCAATCATGTATTTATTAATGGTTCCTGGATCTTTTAGGAAGTTTCCTTCTCCAGTAAACTCTAATCTTATAGCTTCAACAGCTCTACATATGTAATTGGCTATATTATCGTCTTCACCAACTATGTATCTTCTGGTTTCCTTTTCAATATTTTTCCAAAATTTAAGGACGTTATTGACTAGACTTCGTTCCAAGAATCCTTTAGTTATTTCGAAATCCATTTTATTAATAGATACATCTATCTGTAAAAATGTTTCCCATTTATCTATTGCTTCTTTAGTGTTTTTAACACAATCTAAGTCTACGTAAATGTCAAATGGATTAATCGGTTCAATTTTAATATCTCCTAGAGGTGTTTTATTTAGTGTGGCTTGAACTCCTATATAACCTCTCGTAAATTTCTCAAAACTGGTCTGTCTTATAGTAGGTTGACCACCACTGGTACAAGGTATATCATTTATGTTAGGATTCCATTCAGTTTTCATCGCATAATTAGGCTTAATGTTTATAAAATTATCTTCTTGATGTGTTAAATCTCCAATCTGAATAATTAAATTATCTACCTTATAATTTTCATTTTCAGAATCCGAAGTTACCATTTTAAATTATTTCCACCATATCCTTCTGGTATTTTCATTTTTTCTAGGTATCTTTTAATCTGATTTTTATCTCCTATCTTAATTTCATTGGATTTCTTATTAGTGAGTAACTTATTAATATCCTGTAATTCTTTTAATATATTTTCTCCAAAATAAATTATTGTTTTTTATACTTCTGTTAAATCTTTTTCTATTTTTAATTTACTATTTTGCTCTTCTAACTTTTGATATTTATCCATTTAAATGATCTTTTCTGTAATGCTTAACTAGTTTTTTATGTTTCTTTTTATATATATACATATATATACACGAAAAAGTTATAAGGAACATCGAAACTCAAATTATATTATACTCTTGTTAAATTTATAACGATCAACTATTAAACTACCAACAATTAATGACTTATAATAAAAGATAAAAAAAAAAACTTAAATATTACTTTTAATTAGGGATAGAGAAAATATAATATAAACTCATGTTTATCAGATATATATTTTAAAAGCACTTTTCTTAACGATATTGTTTCCTTTTCGTGACTCGTTTTCACAAATTCTACAAAGGAAAATAGTTACAATGTAAAAGGCAAATATTTCGAGGGTCAAATAAACCAAGTGGCTTTTCTTCGGTTTGCCCCAAACGCAACTCAAAACAAAATGGTCATATTTAATCAATAATAATCCCACCTCGTCAATATCTTGAAGTCTTTCCCTTTGGAAATTGGAAGTCAATGCATATTCCTGAGGAGTCCTTTCTGAAGCAGTATAAGCATTGATTTTCCAATTGAACAAATACAATATTTTTTTAGTTCATAACATATAGTGCTATAGTTAGACCTAAATCAAATATGGATGGTGATGCTGGTTTGGGGTTGCTGGAGGATTTGGAAGTGGGCGACAAGCTTTAATGGTATTTTAAAAAATAATACTCCTTTCGTCCAGAATTGAATGTTTCAATTTGACTTGTATAAATTTTATGAAAATGAGTTGACTTAGTTAATTTTATACTTAACTATATCAATTTTTTAAGAAAATTTTAATTAATTTAGAAGATGAAATATTTATTTCCGGATAGTTCAAAATGAAAATGTCAATATTCAATTCAAGACGAAGGGAGTATATATATATATGGAAATGGAACTCATGAGTCAATTCACCTCTCATATTCATCATTTCATTGAATAGTTATAGTCTTGTGGGAATCATTTGGGGTTAGCATATATGTGGATGTAAACCAAGACCATGTATTATTAATAAGGGCACCCAACCAAACAGGGAAAACGACTGAAAATGAAGATGAAGACTGGTGGACTTGCAATTAGCCACTACTCTACAAGGTGGTGGTGGTGGAACAACTTATTAATATCCCCCTGTTGGGCAACTGAATGTGAGGTGGGGTGGTTCCGTTTTCATTAATGCATTCTATTTTAGTTAATTAATCCTCCGGGTGCATTATTCCTTTCAATTATTATTATTATTTTTGCATAAAGTTTTTTGTGCTTGTATTAAGGTGTTCAAATAATGAGTACTGTAATTTTAAATTAATTTGACAAATTTACTAGGAGTTTATTTCTAGTGGTGTTTGGATTAATGTATACGTACCTCGACTTATTCTGTTAATCTAGAAAGTTGTTAGAGGATTCAAACTCGAGATTTATGATTTGTGCGCTCATCACTTCATCCAATGAGATGTCTCCAAAAAGACTTATGAGGAGTACTTTGATAATAAGTAGTCATACCAGAGATCGAAATATCTCAAGTTCAAGTGACACGAAAAGTGAAAAATTATTTCATTGGGTCTTACTACTTAAGTTCATAACTAAATGGTATTCTAGTTTTTGAATCTTCAAAATTGAATATTGTATTTTTTTAATAAAATTTAAATTAATTAAAATTTTATTAAAAAATAATCATGTAACATAAGTTAAATAAATTACTTTTATTAAAATTTATTCAAATTAAAATGAGGGATGAGACCTATATAGAATTTTAACATAGGGTATGAAATGAAGTCACACTAACGTCACACAAGTGACTTATCCCCTTTCCACTAATATTAAAAGTAGACATTTGACACGCTCCCTATACTTCCTTTTTCTTGTAAGACTGGACCAAAGCCCAATAAGATGTGACTTATGTACCAGATAATCTCTTTTTCCTTTTTTTTTTTTGGTTTGGATAATTAAGATATACTGCTACGAACCAGGTTTTCAGTAAAGTTTTAAATTAAATTTCAATTTACATAATTTTAGTCTCCTAGTGAGGTGAAAAAAAATCATGAATAATTTTTTGGGACAATTTCATACAAGTGCCATTTGGAAATGACATTTTAAATTTTGTCCAAATATTTAAGTTTAATAAAAAGAGTCTAAAGTACATTTTTCGTAACAAGTATGCCTCATATTTTACTTCCTCTCAAACTCTTCAATTTGTAGACAAAACAACGTTATTTTCTCTCAATCACTTTATTCCGTCGACAGAATTACATTAGTCTTCTTCTTTTTCTTTCTCTCGATATAGCCCAAAAGAACAAATTTTCATATTAAATTTGTGTAAAGATTTAATCTTCATATAAGAAAGGTTTGTATTCATAAGGAAAAATCAACTCTTTTTTTCTTGATGCATCACAAAAGAATCTATTTTTCATCTCAGATCTGTGCAAAAATTTAATCTTTATGGAGGAAAATGAATAGGTATCAAACTTTTTAAACGAAAAAAATCAAAGAAACAAGTTTTATCCGAGAAAATTTTCTTCTTTTTTTTTTACTATGAGTTATGTTTTATTCGTAAAAGATAAGATTTTTTTCAAGTTGTCTTCTTTATATTGAATTATGAGATGGAAAATGTGTGTTTTTTAAATCGAAACTGATAAATTTCATCTAAGGTATGATTTTTAAGTTGATTTAACTTCAATTTTTAACTGATTTATTGTTTAAAATTATAAGATATGATTTATACAGTATCTAGGTTGTTCTTCAATTGGAATGTTATATTTTATATGTGATGGGTTGTTTATATTTTATTTGCAATGGGCTGCTTATGTATTGTTTATACCGCATAGCTCCAAAACCACCCATACAACATTCATGAAAAAACTCCCAAGATTGAGAAACAATCCATATAGCTGTGAAATAACTCATATGATTTTTAGACAACCCCTAGAGCAACATTAGAACCGCCATGAACAATTTATATATTATTGAACATTATACATGGTTAGAACAACCCATGCAACATTTAAGAAATAACTCATATAACTATCAAACAACCCATAGAACAATAGTAAAATCGACATGAACAACTTACATATTATTGGAGATTATACAAAGTTAGAATAACTCAGGCAGTGTTTAAGAAACAACTCATGACTCTCAAACAACCCATAGAGCAATAGTAGAATTAACATGAACAACCTGCATATTATTAGAGATTACACAAGGTTAGAACAACCCATGAAACATTTAAGAAGCAACTCATATGACTCTCAAACAACCAGTAGAGTAATAGTGAAACCAACATGAACAACTTGTATATTCTTGGAGATTAAACAAGGTTGGGACAACCCATGCAATGTTACATAAACAACACATATGACTCTCAAACATATTACTGAAAATCATACAAGATTAGAACAACTCATACAATGGTCTTGAAACAATCCATGTGGCTTTAAAACATAAACATAAAACAACAATAGAACACTATAAAAAACAAAAATAATCTCATCTGATATATTAGAATATCGACTTAACATATGTCATTATAATCACATCCTTTACATTGTAACTGAACAAAAAATGTTAAAAAAAATACTTATAGAATAAGTATACAAAAGAATGCTAGAACGATACAAAAATTGAGATTCGTCTAATCATATTTATATAACTTAACATATATCTACTTATGAGTTGTTGCAATTCCTATAACTATTTGTATTCAACTGGACATTGGATTGTGGACAACGCCTTGTTGCTTCTTCTCCTACGGTGTGACCAACTTGTTCACAGATTAAGCACGTTTTCTGAACTCAGTGCACTTTCAAGATGCCAACGGTATTGGTTGAAGGTTAACCATCATCTGCAATATTCCTTCTATTTGTCTATAATTTGAAAGGTCCTTAACATAAACGTCAAAGCAACCTACAATAAGAAAATCATAAGCAACTCAAACAAGTTCATTCCACACGGAAACAACTCATATAATGAACATAAACAATCCATGTATATCTTCCAAACTTACATAATACAAAAACAATAAACAACTCAGACAAGTGTAAACAACTCATACAATGAACACAAACAGTTTATATACATCTTTTTGAAATTTGTAAACCACCCATACAAGTTCATTCCAAATAACTCATACAATGAACAAAAATAGTCCATATACATATCTTCCAAACTCACATAACCTTGGTTGTCAACACCAACATTCATGGATTTCATGAATCACCATAGCAGACTATAAATAACCCATAAAAATTCATTTCACAAACAAACAAGCCAAATGCAAAATAACCCATTTAGCTTTTTGAACACAAACAGTTTATATACATCTTTTTGAAATTTGTAAACCACTCATACAAGTTCATTCCAAATAACTCATACAATGAACAAAAATAGTCCATATACATCTTCCAAACTCACATAACCTTGGTTGTCAACACCAACATTCATGGATTTCATGAATCACCATAGTAGACTATAATGAATCACCATAGCAGTTTATATACAATGAACACAAATAGTTTATATACATCTTTTTGAAATTTGTAAACCATCCATACAAGTTCATTCCAAATAACTCATACAATGAACAAAAATAGTCCATATACATCTTCCAAACTCACATAACCTTGGTTGTCAACACCAACATTCATGGATTTCATTAATCACCATAGCAGACTATAAATAACCCATAAAAATTCATTTCACAAACAAACAAGCCAAATGCAAAATAACCCATTTAGCTTTTATGAACAAACTTTTTTCAAAAAAATATATTGACTAAAATAGCAAAAATTGATGAACATAACAAAACCACAAATAATGTATCACAAAACACAAATATTAATGATTCTCATCAATTTTTCTTTCATAAAAGCAAACCTTTCAGGCATTTTTACACAAGATTAGACAAAAGCTTACCTTGAGATGATAGGAGAGATAAAAAACAAAACAAAATTTTTTACTTTCTCTGCACAAAAACTTCTCCTTGGGAATAAATTAGCTCCAATGATTATATTTTTGGACAGATTTGAGACGCAATAGCTAGAACATATTATAGAAAAAAAGAGAAATGGTCGTTAGGGTTTGATTTCAAAATAAATATGGTAAAAGAAGGGTTTGGACTAGATAAACATAAGAAGGATAAATGGGTAATTGAACATGTCAAATAGGACATATTTTATCAAATTTAAAACTTTATCCATTTTTTGTTTGACACTTTTCAAAATGGACATCCAATGCAATTTCCTCTCATTTTTTCCCTTTTTTTTTTTTGTCTTTCACTGGAAGAGCCCAAGAAAGCCCAAATAAAGTGAAAACAAAATGTTGAATGGTCTTCTTGGTGATAGCCCCAAAACAGAAGGTTTTAGTGCATGAGCTCTGGGTTTAAATAAAAAAAATTGTTTTGAATTAATTTTTGTCCTCTTTAATCCCATTTGTGATTGATTAATTTTTCTAAAAAATAACCTTTAGAAAATTAAGCGTTGGTAAACTTTTCTCAGTACTGAATATGTTTTGTTGAAAAGTTAGTTAGATCCAAATCAAATCAAAATATGATATTTCATTTTAAATGAAGATATTTTTTATTTAAAAATAAACTTAAAATACTGATAATTAGATAAAAAGGATATAATGAAAAAGAGAAAAATACCCAAAAACATGTTTTAAACTATTTTTTAATGGGGATAATTAGGATATTTTTGACATTTCAAGTTTTTTTTCCTACACACTAAAAAGTTTGGCTGTGACCCATTAGTGTGTAGGAAAAAATTAAAGTGTCAAAAATACCCATGTCATTTATATTAAAAAACAGTCTAAAGTATGTTTTTGATGAAAATGTCCAAACTTGCAAAATAACAAAAAGTTTGACAACCAAAAAAAGACAATAAAACAAAATGGATAAAGTTATCATATTAAAATTTATGAATGACCAAAACACAATGGATGAAACTTCAAAAACCAAAATAGTTTATGCATAACAGACTACGTTTAGACTTTAAAAAAAAAAAAAAAAGGCTCAAAAGAGAATTTTGCAATTTAGTTGCCTCACTTTTTGTTTTATTTTATTTTAGTACACCGTTGGAATCTTTTCACACTTACACGTCTTAGTGATGGTTTCAGGGTATATAATGCACAAATTCCTACAAAATTAAAGAACATTTGTGTTCCTTTAAATTTATTGATCTACGTATAAAAATAATTTTATTTTGATGCAGAAGGAATAATCAGGTGTAGAATCAGGTTGTCCCGTAGATTTACTTGGATCGATTTGCAAGAAAAAATAGTAATAGGAAATTGGGTGTATTTTTAATGCTTAAGTCAATCAAAAGAAGGGTAAAAAGAAAGTGACATATCTTGAAATGTGTGTTAATTTGACTGATTTTTTGAGAGCGGGCGGAGGGGGGGAAGGAGGAATCATAGGGAAGATAAATAAATAAAACAATTTAAAGACAAGAATCAAACCAGTTTCTCAAATTATATTAATCTAATTTTGGCTTTCCTTTATGAAATTCTCTTAGCTTGGCAAGTGTTGCAAAACTAGATTTTTTTTGCTTCATGAAAATCATGTCAAAGATGGATCGATGATTATAACACCAAACCAAAGATCTTCTAGTCAATCTCAAGATCATTGTCTACAAACTTCATATCTTTTCCCCAACTCATTAGAGAGAATCTTAGCAAATATTATATTAATTTTGCAAAATGCTACTATTATACCGGGGTTGATTAAGTAGGAGCCCCTAACTTTGTCTTCGTAGAATCCGTTTAACATTCATTCAAATTTGAATAAATTTGTAACAAAAAAAAAAAAAATTGATTTTCTCAATTTATTATTCCCTCCATCTGAGATTGAAGGTTCTATTTTCAATTTTTAGATATCCGAAATTGGATGTCTCATCTCCTAATTTAATTAAATTTTTAGTAAGAAAAATGACATTATAATATTAAAATTAATTAATTCAAACAATTTTCTTAAAATACGTGCAAGTCAAACAGTAACTTTCAATTCCAGGAGGAGGAAGTATGTAATATTATAATTTATTTATTAATTTTAACAAGTTTGACATTTTAATTTTGAATAGAAACAGTTTTTTTTACACCCTCCGGTTCCTTTTTACTCCCTCTATACGTGACCAATAGACATTTCCCACCTACTCTTGTCATCCCTCGAACTCGAAATAATTTAATCCCAAGTGAAATAGAAGCATTCAAAACTTAATGTTACATTCTATGATACGTAATTTCGTATCCCCTATCTAACTCCTAAATATCATTGTAACGTATAAATCAAAAAAATATCCATTGACTAGTCATATCATATTTTACTCAAAATTATTTTCTCAAAGTTAATCTAACAATATAAAAAATATGAATTATTGGTAAATTCAATCTCCAAACTATACACCCTTTGAATTCCTAAATGGCTACCCGTAAATTGTTTAAAAACCATATGAGCTAAAAAAAAAACTTTAAATATCAAAACTTCCAAAATAAATATTGTTTAAGGACTATACAAGAAAGGAGAAAATTTTAAGGATTAAAACTTTCAAAGATATAATTTAAAAACTAAACTGATCAATAATTCTAAAAAATAATAATAATTGAATGAAGCCAACACTTGGCCGAAAATGCCCTTTCCTCGAGCAGAGCAGCTTCTCGCTCGCGGACGAAAGAAACAAAAAGATTACTAATATAATGGCGGGCAACGGCAACTCAGACGGTACCTAAAGACAGCCGTAAAGTAAAGAAGATATTCTTCAAAAAGGAAAAAGCCATTGTAATGTACACACATACCAGCAGCAGGTACTCTACTATTTAGAGGAATCAGATTATCCCAGATCATATTCCTCTTGTCAATGTTTTCAGAATCAGACCGGTCTTTGAATCGGAAAAGTTACTGGTTTAAGGTTTAATGGTTCAATCGTAATTGGATCGGTAATTGGACCGGTAATTGGACCGGTTAATTTA
Organism: Parsonsia alboflavescens; assembly: GCA_028571225.1. Lineage (NCBI taxonomy): Eukaryota > Viridiplantae > Streptophyta > Magnoliopsida > Gentianales > Apocynaceae > Parsonsia > Parsonsia alboflavescens. The sequence continues at coordinate 5,627,173 of JAOXNR010000031.1, forward strand.
ATAATTAAAAAATATTTATTATATAGATTAAAATATATCAAAATAATATAATTTATTCTCAAAT
>JAOXNR010000031.1:5627336-5640650 GCA_028571225.1 Parsonsia alboflavescens
GGGCCCCGCCCTTTTTTTTTTTTTTAACCGTACGGGATTGTCTTTTCTTCTTTTAAGTTTCTTTGATAGATGATTATTTATGTTGACTTTTGCTGCCCGGGTAAATAATACTTATGCCCTAGACATTTAATGTCTCTATATATATATATATATATATATATATATTGAAATTTATGAAATTGTTTGTCTCGAATTGAATTAAAATCAATAACTCATAATTAATTTATATAATATATATATATATATATTTTAATGTAATAATTATATCTATGGAAAGAGGGGAATTATTATGACCAAGATAAAAACAATTATAGAAGTTCCCGAGCATATATAAACTAATGGTCAAAAAATGATCGAGAGGTAAATATGTTGGCGGTGGCAAAGCTAAAAACTTTTTTTAGTAGGGTAAAAGTTTTGCTAAATTAAATTACTAAAATATATTAATTATAGTTATTAATTACTTGTATTTTTTTATCTATTATTAATAAATTTATAATTTTTTTAGTTAGGCCAATTTAAAGAAAACTTAAAATTTTAAAAAATATTCGATGCATGTTAAAAAAAATTTAAGTGGAGGTTATTTGACCTCACAATTCTCGATGTGGCTCCGCTAATATATATGGATCCATAGTTGATCCAAGTTTAAACTTATTCCGTTGAGCCTAGGTCTTGTACATTAAATAATGGATAACATGTAAACATAAGTTTTGGAAAAGAAATTAAAAAATAGATAGTGGAATTTTCTCATGAAACTTTAAACATATGAATGTTCAGAGGATGAAGTTAAACTATACTATACATGCAGAAATGCTATAAAATATTACGAAATATATCTTTACATATAAATGTTTATAAGCTGAAGTTAAACTATATGTGGAAATAATATAAAATGTTACGAATCACATCTTATAGAGTGTTTCATTTAAATCTCTAACAGTCAACTATCTTTTATTTTTAAAAAAATATAATCAAATATCTCTAAGGTTTAATTTTTCTTTTTAGGATTTAGTTTATAAAAAAATTTTAAAAAATAATTTTTTATTGGAAAGTTTTTTTTTTATTTGTTGACCGTTAACTTTGACCATCAGAAACTTAATTAGAACACTCCGTGAGATATATTTCATAATACTTTATAGCATTACTCATACTATATGTTCAATAGTCTTGAATGTAGTATTTTGTTTCTTCCGTGTCTGCGTCTGAATATGTTCACTTCCATGCACTCTAACAAAGAGGCAAATTAATGATTAAATCATCATTTAGATCATTGGAGTATAAGGGTTAAATAAGAAATTTACTTATACATTTTACTTTGAAATGTATAAGTGACAAACATTTTAAAACAAATACTCCCTCCTTATATGACTAATATTTTGAAACTTAGAGAGTATCCATTACTATTTATATTTATAGATATTAGACTTTTAAAGTTTCACTATTGATTATATTACCTCTATCTCACAATATAAGGAGTTAGCAGATATTTCGCAAGAATTAAAAAATAATAAATTCATGTTTGTTATGTAATACCCTTTATCACTGGAGTATTTATAATTACAATTGTATTTCTTCACAATAAATAGAAGAGGATATTAAACAGAAGGTAAGAGTAAAAAAGAATTATTGACCAATTTAGTCCTCGAACTATACCATTTTGGCCATTTTGGTCCTTTAAGTTTTTTTTTGGCATTTTTAGTCCTTAAACTATTTACTATTTGATCATTTTGATCCTTTTGACTAGTCAACAGCAGTTTGATGAAATAATGGAGGGCATTTAGGTCATTTCACTGTTCATGAACCGTGGAAGGAAAAAAGAAACCAAACTCAGACACTGTTCATCTTCTTCTCCCGTAGTCTCCGACGACCTGTAGGTTTTTTGTTTTTTGCTCATTCTCATTATAATTTCTGCATACAAACCTTTTCTTTCATTCGCATGCTAAAGATTAAGGCGACCATGGCTATTCTCTAACCAGAAGCATCGTTAAGAGAGAATATCCTAAACTCGAGGGGTGAGAATAACCAGGGTTAAACAACCTAAGAAAACAAAACATAATTGCAACTAAGAAACCAAGGCCTTGAGACACAAAAGACAAAAGTGGAAAATGAAGGCTTGAGAGATCATGAATTCAATCAATAGTATCCATCCACACAAAGAAAAGGTTTGTATGCAGAAGTCATACTAAGTGCAAACATCCTCTAATTAATTTTCAGCATGCGAATGAGAGAAAAAAAAAATCTACAAGTCGTCGGAGACTACTGGAGAAGACGATGAACAATGCCCGAGTTTGGTTTTTTTTTTTTTCCCACCGTTCATAAATAGTGAAATTAAAATAAAAAATATAAAAAACTGCAAGTTGCCGAAAACTATTGAGAAGAAGATGAACAGTGCCCGAGTTTGGTTTTTTTCTTTTTAATTTCACCGTTCATGAACAGTGGAAAAAAAAACTGCATATCGTCGGAGACTACTTGAGAAGAAGATAAATAGTACCCGAGTTTGGATTTTTTTTTATTTTTTTCATTGTACATAAACAGTGAAATGACCTAAATATCTCTCACTATTTGGTCAAATTGTCGTTGACCAGTCAAAAGGATCAAAATGGCCAAATAGTAAATAGTTTATAGACTAAAAAGGCCAAAAAAAAACTTTAATGACCAAACTGATATAGTTCAAGAACTAAATTGACTAATCATTCGAGTAAAAAAATATACTACAAAAATAGTATATAGTATATACTTCACGAGCATTTAATATTTGTTTCACAGAAAAATGAGCTATCTGCACTTCAGTATCACTCACTCACTCCTCTTCTCTCCCGTAATCCTACTTATAACCCTCTCTTCGAAGATCAACATAAACACTCCACCTATCTTCATCGTGTTTAAACTCGAGACCTCCTGATCCCTAATATTATTATTTATCACCTCTTTATCTTTCGTCAATTGTTCTACGATTAAAGATGTTAATACCATTTTTTCTTAATCTTTAATAAGTATGAAAAAAGTTTAAACAATGTATTCATGTTTAATTTGCTCTTAATTACACTAACATCACCAATCAAATCAAAATATTTGAATTAGGATTGATAAGATTTTGATTTTATCAAAACTCAAAACCTTTCAATTTCAAGTATCCTTATTAGTCGGGCGTGAGAACGGTTTTGATTTTGATGATCATATCGATCGATCTTTAGCTTCCTATTAATCCTAGTTCCTGGTGAGTGCATGCGTTGGTGTGCCCGTGCTTCTTCCAATTAAACATACCAATGGGCAGGTGTCAGAATTTCAATTTTGCCTTTTGATCTCCGACCAACCAAATTGAATGAAAAATAAATACACCTCTCCTGCCACTTATATATCTACATCTAATTAAAGATCATATATATATATCGACAGGCAGGAAATATATCCAACTCCACGTTTCACTTTTCTCTTCTCTTCTCTTCTTTCTCGCATGGTTGCAAATAGTAAGTCGGTCGGTAGGAATATGACAGCACCCAACACACACACACCAAACCTAACACACAATTGACAACTAACATTATTCATTAAATTTCTCTGCACCAATTTTTCTCTTCAAAATAGGAGTATGAATTATTATGACTTCTCGTGACGCAAGACAACTTGCTTAAGCTGCAAAATTCAAGAATTCATCGACATCCATTCAACTGTTCAGAAATGGCTGTTTTTCTTGTCGTGTATATACACACTCATCAATATATTGCATGTGGAGATGCAAAGATTTTCGTCTTGGAGAGAAGGGATTTGCTGGAAAAAGAAAATGAAGTTGAAATTCAATAAAACAGTTGTCTATCTTATATATATATATATATATATATATGAAAATGTTATAATATGCATCGAAGTTCAAATTATATTGGATTCCTGTTAAATCTCTAATGGTTAACCATCTTTATAAAAATTAAAATAAATTTGATCAAGTATTCCTAGGGTTAGTTTTTTTTTTTAGGATTTAGTTTATAAAATGTATTTTTTAAAAATAATTGTTTTTAAAAGAATTTTTTATTAAAAAAAAAGATAGTAGATTGTCAATTGACCGTTAGAGACTTAACAGGAACGAAATATAATTTGAGTTTTGGTGTCCATAATAAGATTTCCCTATAAATATAAATATATATATATATATATATATACAAAAATGCTATGGAGCTCAAATTATGGAACGTTCCAATTAAATCTATAACGGTTAAAGTTAAATAAAATAAATATAAGGTAATACTATAGAGTGTTACATAGGTCACATTATGAAGGACTCCTATTAAATCTATAATGATCAAAGTTAATGGTTAATTGTTAAGAAAACATAAAAATACTTATATTAAAAAATTATATTTTTTATAAACTAAATCCTAAATACTTATATAAAAATTAAATTATATTTTTTACAAATATACATATTTATATATATATATTTATATTAAATGGTGAAGAGAGCACAGCAGTACCATGTTTTTCTGTAGTTTTTTTTTTTTTCTATAATTTTTTGTGGAATAATTGATGATTGAGGTTAAGAATTATTCTTTTCCAGTTTTGTTTTGACGAAGCGCAGGAGCAGCACGGCATGGAGAGATACCGGTTAGTTCTTGGACAGACAAATATTGGTAGGGGAAGGTGATAAGGCGTATTAATTGATCATGTCCTTGGGTACGAGTAAAAGCAGGTATACTCATATTTGATCATGACCTATTTTTTACTACCTTTTACCCACCTTCTTGTTTGAACTTACAAAACCCATCATATATTATATATGCAACAGGGACAAATTGGTGAATTTCATAATAAATTATTTTTGACTAATCTTTATTTTTTCAAAAAATAAAAATAAAAATTAAGGTTCTCAAATATTTTTTGATTTATAGGACCAATCATTTTCCCGATTAAAAGGATCTATTTTACAATTAGATAAATGTTTAGGAACTTAAAAAAGATTGAGGACTTATGTTGCAAGTCTAGAATAATTTAGAAGTGAAATTCATGAATTTATTTAATAATAATAATAATTTTTAATTTTTTGTATCCACCTTTACTATTGCAAAAATGTGTCTTTACCCGTACATAGTGCTATAAAGATTGCTTGAAAGAGTTTTTTTTAAAAAAAAAATAATAAAAAAAAGAACTTGATTTTAAAAAAAATAATAATAAATGAAAAAAAAAAACAATTGGTTTGAATTTATAAAAAGAAATAGAAAATGATAAAATTTATCAAATCATTTTTCTCAAATAAATATTTTTTAACTCTTTTTTTTCACTTTTGATTCTTTTATTTATAATTTTTCCTTTCTTTTTTCATTATTCTTTCTATTTTGTCTTCGCTTTTTTTATTTCGTTTTCTTTCTATCATTACATTATTTTGAAAATAAATGACTTAAAAATATTACATATTGATTAAATCTCAATAGGAAGAACGAGGAGTACTAAGCTTCACTTAAAAGAACTGTAGTCCGAAACAAATTTAATCATGAGCAATTGTTTGTAACATTTAGTTTATTTAACATATAAAATAATTAGTAATTTAGATTTTTGTTAGATAAATCGCTGAATTTAATTCCTAAACTATTGTCGACTTAAAATATAGGTACTCGATCTTTTTCTTTTTTTTCTAATTTTTTAGACCTCCAAACATTTTTCAAGTTGTAAAGTAGATCCCTTTGACTGGAAAAATGACCTATTCTAAAAGCGTAAAATAGTTAGAAACCTAAAAAATTAGGAAAAAAGATTAAGGACAAACCTTGCAAGTCGAAAATAGATCAGAAATGAAAATCACTAATTTATCATACAATAGCTAACTAAGGTTAGGAAGGAAAAGCCAAATCTTACTAGTTTAATTATAAGTAATAATAATTGGGATCGAAATGTTTCAAAACTCGCTCTGAATGACCCTTAAATTTTAATCTTGTTAGCCACATACTTGTAATTTAGGTATTGGATAATACTTTACATCCAATCACTCGCTCATGTGCCTCCAGTTGCTTTATTAGAAAATTCAATTACATGCCGAGAGTAATAATTATCATCAAATTGTAGAGGAGAAAGGTCTCAAATACTTCTCAACCCCTTATTTCGTTTGACAAGAGGGGAACTTTCCCTTCTCAATCATTTACTTCCCAAAAATAGAAACATCGAAGATTCTCGAGGAAAAAATTATTGAGATGGGAAATTTGTTTCCGGGTAGTAGAAAGAAAGTAATATTCTTATTTATAAAATTACATGAATATCAGAAATAAATTATGAAACTTTTACATTTTATCGGAAGTATTTTATTTTTGTTTTTTAATTACAATTTTTTTAGAGTATATTATAAATAGATTGTTAGAGAGTATATGCTTAATATTATTGCATTGACAAGATGTATACAATTTTGGTTGATCATCACGGCATGTCCAGAATAAAATTAAAACAAAAATAGACACTGAATATCTATTTATTTTCAGGTAAAGAAATTCACTTATTATAGACATTATATTATCACTAAAATTATCTTTTCCAATAGATGTTAAATCATGAAGAAAGAGGTATCTTATCAGTGCGTCCACATCGCAGTACTTTCAACTCTCAATTGCTGATGGGAAAAAAACACATTCTTTCAAGCACCACCAGCAAAAGTTGGGTGGTACAGAAGAAGCAACAAAGTGATTGAATGCTTTTTTGACTCTGCGTGTGATGTGTGTATACCCAGCTTTAAGCTGGAATTCGGAGTGACTATCTGTTCAGGACCACCCCATAGAACTGCATTTCAATTTCAAGAATAACCACCGACCACTGTTTCTTATGTCAATAAAGAGGACAAATCTTTGACGTCTGTCATTGAAAATTAAGGTCTCATGATAAGTGAACATTTAAGTTTTATTAAAAAAAAGACAGATTCACGTGGCATGCCCTTTTTTAGATTTGAAAACTGAATGACTTCTATCTACCAGTGTAAGAAAAACTTCTGCGATCTTTCCAGTTCTGAACTTATGCAGAATTGATTATATTTAGGTGCAACAGCATACTAGTCACAAAATTTATGCTGTAACTTTAACTGTGGATGTTACCTACTTCTCTCCCAAAATTTTGACTCCGAAAGACCTTAAGACGAAGACAGTGGTGCACAACATGAAGAAATGTCGATTCCAGCTACCTCCATGGCATTGCAAACCCATTGGGGCACATTGCCTTCCGGGAACTGCACGATGAGCATGAACAGTGGTAAGAAGTAAACAATACACCCCAAGTGCAAGTTAAATATAAAGAGTAATTGTAGAATAGATTAGACTCATGGCAAGCATTGCAGTCATCATGCGGGAAACTGAAAGAAGCAGAAAATCTCCATGGAAGGAAGTGTAGTATTTGCAATGTGACATTCATGTATGGGAGAGGCAACTCGGTTAATTAAATTCATGGTTTTGCAAGACATATCATAAAAAGGGTAAATATTTGGAGATGGCTTTTTGAGTGACATACCATTTTCTGCAGAAATTTGCAGACAAACCTGCAGAATTGGAAAGGAAGAGTTTTAAAAGAACATCACAGGAGATGTATGGAAGAAAAAAAAAAGAGAAACATCGTTTGCACATCATCTTTAACTTCATTCTGATAGTTAATAACAATAACAATAATAATTCAAGCAAATGAATTAGAAAACAAAGGAAAACATACTCCGGAAATCGACCTTCAACAATTGATGAGTGTAGATCTCGACTTAGCTGAATGAACAGAAAAAGGTATGTTTAAAGCTAAACTTAGAAAATGGACTGCACAGGACAGAATGAACAGAAAAAGGTATGTTTAAAGCTAAACTTAGAAAATGGACTGCACAGGACAGTGGGTTCGCAAAAACTTTGTAATTGCTACCTTCATCATGTAATATAAATTATGGTATGACAAAAGCTGAGATCCCATGGCATCTTTAGTCACAAGACAGTGAAGGTAAGCCCTAGAATAATTTTTACAGACCTATAGCACAGCAAGAGAGGGAAATATCAACAACCTAAAAAACCAATATTAAAGAAAATAAGGATCTAGTCCATCCATAGCATAGAAAATAAGGCACTGATTCTGGGCATACCATACACTCACATGTCAGATCAACTGGACGAATATCACTAGCCATGGCCTGGTGTTTAAGCTTCAAAACTCCCTGCATTCTCAAATTAAGTTGGAAGTGAATGGGGAAAGGCTACATATTTTATTTTCTGCTCCGGTGAGGGCTATATCAAGCTGATAAAGTTCATGATATTTCAGAAAAAAATGCTCCACCTGGAATTAAATGTCCCTTTTTGACTTGCACAAATTTTAAGAAAATGAATTGACTTAGTTCATTTTACATTTAACAATACCAATTTCTTAAGAAAATTTTAACTAATTTCGAAAATGAGACATTTATTTCCCAACAACTCAAAATGAAAATGTGGACATTCAATTCTGGATGGAGGGAGTAATTAATTATGTACAGATATAAATACCTCTTTTATAGGTGCTACAGCATTGTCAAATATGTTGCACACAGAATAATAAAGCCAAAAGGAGAGTACCTAATGAAGTAAAAACTAGAAAGTCCTACCCAATTCGTAATAATATATATGAGTCATCAGCAAAAGTAGTTTTCTTCCGCAAAAGAAAAAATTGAATTATAGTTTTAGTAAAGTAAATGTGAAATCTCTGATAAAGATATCTCCTGGAAGTATTTTGTGTTATGCATTTGCCTGTTAATAACAGTAAATTAGACAACCCTCTCATAATGAATGTTTAGAATGGCTGAGAATGACCAACTAAGAATTATCCTGATAGATTCTGTTTTCTCTTTTTCTTCTTCCAATTTCATCAAATTATCATCATTGACTTCATCAATCCACAATATCTATAGGAGAGAGTATGAAAAGAATGATTTAGTCCCCTGCTGAAAGAAACTGGAAATATTACATCCCAGAGGTGAAATCCAGGAACTAAACTGGAATTTGGAAAGATTTGCAGGATATGACCGTGCGTAACTGACATACAATTTTTTAAGTGTTTGACTGATTTCCAAGTACACACAGGTTTTTCCAATTTGGATCAAAGGCCTATAATTTTTAGACACCAAAGATATACATTTCGGAGACAATTATAGACCAATGAAGAGAACGATTCTTGTTGTAGGTTTATTAGACTTTATAATAATATAGATGTATGTGAGGAGAGAATAAATCACCTCAGGAACAAGAGCTGTGCCAAAGCGTGCAGTGCGAGTGGGATAAACACAATCATACATGTCAGCACCTAAAGCACTGCAAACTACAATATCCAGTGGATAACCAACACCCTGGAGAAATATAGAGCCAAAAGATCACATCTTAGTAAACTAAGTTAAGTGAAAAATAGGTGAAGGGATGGAAATGAATGTAAGATATTTTCTACCATAACATATCGTGGTTTATCCTCAGGCAATGCTGCTGTGCATTGAGCAACAACACGCCAAAATGAATCTTTATCTTCACCTCCTGCAAGACCACCAATAGCATAGCTGTCACAGGAATAGATTAAGTTATTTCAACCCATTGGTTATGAGATCACCACTTCTTTAGTGGATTATACAGCAAAAACAGTAAAAAGAAGTTTCAATTGATCTTAAACATCAACCAAGTTGTTCACTTGTTCTATGTTATTGAAGACAATATATGAGTAATCATTTTCTCCTCTTCATTCTTGATAGTAGTGAAGACGTTAGTGGAAATGTGAGGTGCTTTTGTTAAGGTGGATCATGGTACATGGTTTGGTAGAAAATCCATGAAAGAAGAACACAGTTAATGCAAAATGGCCAGAGTAAGCATCCATACCTTTGCATGAGTAGGAACAGAACCTAACTCTTTAACACGAGAATGCTAAACTATACTAGAATATGGTGCTATAGAGGTTAGTTTAGCTCGCCTTTGAACGGGGAGTTAAACTGAATAACAAAAAAAAATGCAAAGAACTATTGCAGTTTAACAAGATCTATTGTGTCCCAAAAGTACATTCTTCTCTTCTGTGAGTATTACATGGTTGATAAAGTAGAATACACAATGTAATTTTAGATATCTGAAGGTCATAATTTCTCACACAATCATTACCAACAAAAAAAAGATAAAAATCTTTGCTTTGATATAATTGGAACTGTGTTTCCTGGCAGAGTGAAAGAACAGCCAGTTATATATGTTGGCTCTTTTTTTTTTCCTCATGAGTTACCAAAACAAACTATGTTTATTTTTCTCCCAGAAGAAATGATAGTCAAAGAGCACTGGGAAGGATAACATAAATTAGATTCCATGTAGAAGGGGAAAACTTGTAACTTCTAAGTAGTTACAAATATGTGAAGGGGGTTTCAAACATACCCAGGCAAATTGCGTTCCACTAGACCTTTGACACAAATATCCCTGACAGATTAAAAGAAACAAACATAAGCATAAACAAGAAAGGGAAGTTAAAAACTCTAAAAAGTCAGAGATTGAATTTCAGATCACCTTAAGACAGGATCCAACCCGCCCTGCACAATGCCAAATAAATTCTGCTCATGTGGCCGCTTGTGAGCTGCACAAAAAGACTTGTTAGTGTCCTCGAAAAACAAGCTTCCCGACAAACATGGAGAATAGAAAATGTAAACATGACCTTTACATCATTATCGTAATCCACACCCTTCCCTTCCCATCTCCACATTAAAATGCAAGCCTTAAGAAGATTTAATAATGGTGGAGCAACCAAGTGGTACTGAAAATACAAAACCATAGCACCCTACGAGGTATATGAAATATAATTAAATTACATAAATGCATCAAATTTCAAGTGAAAGTAGGCATGCAATGGGATTGGATGTGGAAGGACAAAATTTGACATAACCATAAACCAGTTATAACAACGAACAAGATTTATTGAGGGACCGAAGACTCAAGTTATCTTTTAAATCCTGAGGGGTCAAACGAAGCTAGAGCAATACTACAAATCAGCCGAGGGATAGTGGCACTTAATTATTCTCCAGCCATGGAATCAGACAGGAGAAGGAAAAGAGCATGATGGAATTCTGAGAAATGCTAATGGGATGACAATCATAATTGAAATTTAAAAAGACAATGAACATTGCAGAGATTTTTATTTGCAAACTGGCAGCTGGCATCTGGTTATATAGAAACAGAACTTCTTTTGAAAGGAAAACTGGCTTGGAAACCAATCCAAAGTGCAGGCCTCCCAGGAAAATGTTTGACCATATTATCAATAAACTTGGGAAGTCACTTATAAAAAGAAAACTGGCATTCTCTTGGATTTGTATACTTGAGTATTTACATATTTTGCCAGATTTTCAATAATAATAAGTTAATAACAACACAACTAACTCACAGGAAAGTGAGACTGCAAAAAGCCTTTTCTGTTGGCCTCAGACATTACCTGAAATACACCGGTCTATCCAACGAAGAGTGCGATACATTGCCTCTTCAATTCGTGGGCCAGTGATAGTAGTTTTTACTACATCATCAAGTGCCATAATGATATCTGCTCCAATTCTGTTCTGCAGAAGTTTTGGAAAATACAGAAGAACAGGTTGAAACAGGATGATAGAAATTGACATAAAAATAAAAAAAGAACACCGCTAAAAGTCAATGGTGTGAAATCATAGCTACCATCTTTGCTATCTTTTTAAGTAACTAATATATGAACATAGAGAGTTAAGAAAAGCAATCATATTTGGACAGGTAGATGCAGAAATTGAAGTTACAAATTGCAGTCTGTTTAATTTAATTTCAGATTCCAGAAGAAAGGTAAGAAAATACCAAAAAGGTAATTGTAATTATGGCATAGACTCTGTCTTAAATATCAGGCACCAGAAAGAAGAATACCTTCTCATTTAACATTCCTCCTTAACATATTCCTTATCTAAATGCCTAAAAGAAATTTGATAATAACAGTTGAACTTACTTGTATTTGTATAGATTCTTCTGGTGTGAGAAGCATTTGCTTTCCATCAACTGGCGACTGCAAATAGGAAAGGAATTAAATGACAAGCTAATGATGTAGCAGAGTTGATCTGGATTAATTTTAGAACGGATCATTTTGTTTAGGGCAGAGGTAATTAGCATTGGCATTTCATCAACTGGCTACTGTAACAGGAAAGGAATTAAATGACACACTAATTATGGAGCAAAGTTGGCCTGGATCACTTTTAGAATGAATTATTTTGTTTAAGGCAGAGGTAATTGTAAGAGAATGATTTCAGATGATGACTCTGAACACAATTAATTGTTGAAATATGAAGGCTATCTCAATGCACTTAATTTAACATTGAGCAGAATAAATATAATCTAGAACATTATCAAGTCATCCAAGGTGAACAGACTTGGAAAGCAAAATTGAAAAGCCACCCATATATACATTGAACATAAGATATTAAGCATCATCTAAATGACCATAACCAAAGACAAGCCACTTATAATATTTCATTGGATATTTGTGCATTCAAGTTAACAGACATTTAGGTAATTGACACCACACTTACAGTAATGAAAATGTATGATTTCAATCCATATGCAATACATGCAGACAGATGACTTTGGAAGAGTACAATAATCTACAGAACATGTGCATGGGGTGGATGTAAAGACTCAACTTAGGAAGGTAAAGGACATAGCTTTAACCTTATGAAGAGATAGAACAACATCCACAATATTCAGGACAATGCAAATTAGTCAACAAGATGAAATGTATACTAAAGATATTGTTTATCTATATCCTTTTCTATGTTTCTATTTCCCTTCTGAGATGAGAACTGTTCAAAAGTTTTATTATTCTACCAAAACTGTTCAAAAGATATTGAACTCTAGATAGAGGCTATAATAGACAAAAATAAGATCATTTCAGAACATGAAATCAATTTGCAGAATAAAACTCATTAGGACATAGCTGCATGACCAATAAAGACTTCAAACAGGTGGACCTGATGAAACTATATTTCCAGAGGCCAGAAGTGCAAATAAATGCTAGTATCACGGGATAGTATCCTGAGGATACAAATTTAATGTAACTAGAGTTGAAATGTGGGAAAAAGATAATTACCTGAAAAGTCACACCCTTTTCAGTGATATCAGCCAAATGCAATAGAGATACCTGAAAATTTTATACTTATCAGCTTGTCAGAAAATGGTTCATCATATATTCGAAGGGAAAGAGGTTTCAGACTTTCAGCACCAAAACAACCTATTGGGCTGCATACCCTTCTGGATGAAATTAAGTCAAACAGTGATAGGGCTCAACAGAACTTGAATGGATTTTCAATGCAAAAAGAGAGAGAATTACAGAAATTGAAATAGAAGTGGT
>JAOXNR010000031.1:5666660-5677087 GCA_028571225.1 Parsonsia alboflavescens
GTCTGAGGATGTGCAGTTGAACTTCTTTGAAGCGTTGTACCAAACAGCTTCCACAAAGTGATCCAAAAGTGGCTCATAAACCTTACATCCCTATCAGAAGTTATAGATCTGGGCACCCCATGCAATCGAACCACCTCACAAAAAAATAATCGTGCCACATTAGAGGCATCGGCTATCTTCTTACAAGCAATGAAGTGCACCATTTTGGAAAACCTATCTACCTCGACAAACACAGAATCCATTCCTCGTGGAGTACGTGGCAATCCTAGCACAAAATCCATAGACAAGTCCTCCCAAGTTGTGCTCTTTGTCTGAACGGTTGGAACTGTGGCTTGGGTGGCTTTTCCTTTTTCTTGAGCCGAGCTAGACGGCTCATTGGCACCTCGACGGTACCCGGAATAAGTCGGCTTGCGCTCCTTCTGTTCCGCCTTCAACGCCATATCATGGGCTTCATCCACGTCGCATAATATCTGCAGTCCAATCTGATCTCGAATAGAGGGTCGCAACCCATTGAGATATCTAGCAACTCCTTGCCCTTCCGACTCATTCAGATTACTACGATTAGCCAATCGATTAAATTCAACGTGTAATCATACACGGATCTTGACCCCTGCCTGCAATTCTGATAAGCATGAAATAGATATTGCTCATAATGATGGGGTAAAAATCTATCCATCAGCAATTGTTTCATTCTGCACCAAGTTCGCACAGAATTCTTTCCTTGTCTCCGCCTTTTGGCCATCAATTGATCCCACCAAATTGCAGCACCACACGTCAATTTATACGCAACCATTTTTACTTGTTTCAATTCAGGCACATCCATCATATTTAAAAATCTCTCGACTTCAGAGATCCAATCTAAAAATTCCTCACTAGGAAGATTATCGCTAAAAGAGGGCAGATCCACTTTCAGACGGTAGTCATCGAACCATTGATTCTGTCTCTGTCGGCCTCCTCTCGGTATATTTTCAACCTCTTCTTTAGATCCATAGAGATCGCTGTCAGAAACATGATGGGGTTGGCGTCGGGCAACTCCCTCAGCACGTTCCCGATGAAGGTCAAAAGGGCGGTGTTAGGCAACTCCCATTGCGCGATTCCCATTAACCCCCCTGTTCCTTGGTTGATGTTGATGGTCAGTAACTGCACTGCATCACGGAGTTCTGTGATCTATGTTTGCTGTTTTGTCATCATCTCCCGATGATCAGAAAACCCACGAGCAACGTCAATGGGTGTGTCATCCTGGTTGTTGAGTGCTATCAAACCAGGAAAAACCTTGCTCTGATACCACTTGACGCAGCAGAATATACACGAGAGACTAGTTAGCGTACTAGTCCAAACGAGAAAACGTTCAAATCCTTGAACAATCTTGAGTCCACAAGGAAAGAGATAGAAACTCTAAAATATTATTGATAATTGATTGCATGAATAGCCCTTAGGCATACATCCTTATTTATACTAGTAAAAGTTTTGTATTCCTAATCAGATTAGGAAATAAAACCCAAGTAAACTACTAAAGCTAAGTTCTTTATTCCTAATCAGATTAGGAAATAAAAACCAAATAAACTACTAAAGCTAATTAAACTAGGTAATAAAAATCAAGTAAACTATTAAAACTTCCTAATCAAACTAGGAAACTATTTCTTTATTTCTTTGACTTGGCACGGTTCAATTGCTCCAGAAATATCTCGGATACTTGTTCTACTTCAATTATGCTTTTCATTGTTTTTTCTGAATATGGTTTCAGGAAGAACGTCCTGAGATGCTGGAGGTCACCCCTTCGTTCAAAGTTTCTTCAGGTCAGGCACATCCTCTGGGAGTATCAGAACTTGAAAGTGGTGTTAACTTTGCAATCTTTTCTCAACATGCCACTTCAGTCAAGCTATGCTTGGTGCTTCCTGAGAGGTTGGCCAGGTATTGCTTTTACACTGTACATGCATTCTCAAGCTAGGTTCACCCATCATCTTCCATAACTTGCAATTTTACCAAGTAGTAATCTAACTGGTCTGTCTCCATACTTAAGAGTCGTTATTACATAACAGGGTAGATGATTGTGTGCTCTACTTTTGTTCTATTTTTGATGCATCAAGCAACCCAAAATTTCTTGGTAGAATATTATGAGTATACGATTTCACATATTTTTTTTATCCCCATCATTTACAATCTTATGTTGTATTGGCATGACTTCACTAAAGACGATCTGGTTATTTCTCAACCTTGATTTCGGAATTAGCATCTTTGTTAGCAAGATCTGATGCAAAAAATTATACAGAATAGGATATATGAGGACATTTCACATTCTATTGGACTAGGCTGTTTCTGGTGTAGTAATTTCCCCCCTTGATAGACATACTATTAAATCATTTTATATCTTGTAATAGGTCTTGTTTTGGCTCACCTCATGAACAGGAGATTGAATTGACACTGGATCCTCAACTGAATCGAACTGGAGACATATGGCATATATGTGTTGAGGTAGCTTTGCATTTTATTTTCCTTCCACTTTTTTTTTTTTTTGCTCTGATAGCTATGACCAAATAGAAGGCATCTAATTGGGAAACCTTGATTTCGTGTTGTGGAAGGTTATTGCTTTAATTTCCTTTGGTAAGCTGCGACGTGTGTTGTCTATGGAATCAATCTAGCTGCTACAGGGGTATAGGACAAAAGGACATACATTTTAGTGTTTCCTTTTCGTTGTTGCACTATAGATACTATATAACAATTAGATAATGAGTGAGTATAGGGTCCTTGAGAAATTTACTGACATGAAATGAAATAGTATATTCCTCTTTCCATTCATGAATACTTTCTCATATTATGGATACCCTTTTGTCTGTAGAAGCTTGTCACCTTTTGCAGTTTCTATGACATTTATTTTATGTTTTTCCATTGCTCTTGTTTCATTCAATCCTTGGGATTTTTTTTTTATGATTTCCAAGACACAATCATCTAATATCAAGCAATATCCTTAAAACCTTTGAACCACGTGCACAATCCAACAAAACGAAAAATGAATATCATTTATGAAACCAATGCCGAGTAGATCTACAGAATGCCATTTTAGCCTCTTTCTTTAGAGATTTCATGTAATTTAGATTTTTTTTTTTGTTTTTTTGACAATTTGCATGTCCTAAAAGGTAAGAATTATTTGAGAATGGAGGAAGTACTCCTTTCGGCGGGTTTAGTCTCTTTACGTTGTGCAATCCTATTCAAATCCATTATCTTCTACATTCTCTTAACCAATCTTTCCCTAAATTCTCATTATCTCTTTGATTCTTTTTATGTAATTAACATCAAATTGTGGTTACATTTTCATATCTAGGATGTTCCTCATAGCAATGTCCTCTATGGTTATCGCATTGATGGTCCTGGAGAGTGGCATCAGGGACATCGATTTGACAGGAACATCATGCTAATAGATCCCTATGCCAAGCTAATTGAAGGTCGTCGAGTTTTTGGAGACGTTAGCTATAAAATGTGTCAGTTTTCTGGAACATATGATTTGGATAGTTTACCATTTGATTGGGGAGATGATTACAAGCTTCCAAATATACCTGAGGTATGCTTTAATTGGTTGCTTAAATGGTTTATCCCAATTCTCTCGTTTGAAAGATTGAAGTGTTTCTTTCGAATTTGGATGGCTCATATTAATTTCAATTTTGGAGCAAATGGTAATGTCATTACGTCTGTTTGTAGAAGAACACTTACATGCTTGAATTTGCTGGTTGTTTTTCTCTAAATTGAAGTGTGGTGAATTTTGTTGCTCATATTTTAGAATATAAACCTTTCTTCACCTGTGCAATGGGACTAAGGAATTTTTTTTTTTTCCGTTTCTTGGTTGACTCTGTTGTTAAACAACTTTAGCCTTTCCAGATCAATTCGAATACATGTTTATGTTTGTCCACTACATTTTCAGCATTGAACTGACTACATTTGAGATTTCTTATACAGAATGATCTTGTTATATATGAAATGAATGTGCGGGGTTTCACTGCCGATGAATCCAGTGGATTAGATTCAAGCATACGTGGGAGCTATCTTGGTGTGATTGAGAAGGTAACTTCTACAGATGAAGGATTTTAGACAACATAATACTTGTTTCCTTTTGTTTGCATATGTTTTGTCCAACATAAAAGATAATTAGTACATTTCCAAAAGTCTATCCACCCCCATTAAGGGATTGGTATCTTTGAGCATTGTAGATTGTGTTGGTGATAGTCACCGTTTTCTTTAGTGCCTTTTATGGTGTAAGCTGCCATCTCAATGATTGTAATGTTTGAACTTTATATGTTGTATGTAATACCTTGATGCTACACTTTGAACATCTAATGAGCCTTCTCTGTATGAAGATACCACACCTACTAGAGCTGGGCATAAATGCAGTGGAACTGCTACCCGTCTTTGAGTTTGATGAATTGGAGCTCCAAAGACGACCTAATCCTAGAGATCACATGGTGAGCTCCAATTTTTCATATTATTTTATTTTATCCAAGAAAAATGTTTCTGATTTAAAATGTATGTTTCAGTTCTCTTTCTTAAAAAGAGATAAAGACCTTGCAGTCTGTGTCCTCTAAATAGTAAAACTATTCTGAATGATTTTATTACCAACTTGTATCCAAGTGTAAAAACCTTGAGGCCTTTAATTCCTAAACTTGCTAGATTTTTTATACATATAGTACATCATGTTAGCAGAATGTATGATCCAATTGTAGCAGGGTGAGAATATGGAGAAAAACTGAGGCAGGTTCCCTATGAGATGGTGAAAATATTGAAAGAAGATACATTTTTTTGATGCAAATATGTTCTATGCATTGAGCCTTTACAGTTCTGCTATCAAGAGGCTGACATGGAATGTAATGGTTTCTGACTTCTTTTCTGTCAAGATAAATACATGGGGTTACTCAACAATAAATTTCTTTGCACCAATGAGTCGGTATGCAAGTGCTGGTGGAGGACCTGTTAATGCTTCCAGGGAGTTCAAAGAAATGGTTAAGGCCTTACATGGTGCTGGAATTGAGGTATCCATGTATTTTTGCTTCTGCAATATATACAGCCTATTTGCTATGTTACTGTGTCCTGGACACCACTTGAACTCTGGTCCCGTAATTGCGGTTTTAACTTTCAACAGGTCATCCTGGATGTTGTTTACAATCATACAAATGAGGCTGATGACAAGTACCCTTACACTACATCATTTCGTGGCATAGATAACAAGGTGACTGTATGCTACCATGATAAGGATGGCTGAGTTGGTCAAACTGCTTTTAGGTCTTTTAACTGTGAGAGAATTGAAAAATTGCTTGTCCTCATCTTCTGGTGGACACTGAAGTAACCTGATTTTCATCATGCATGTTAGTTAAAAAGGTTTCTGTTCATCTCAGCATGTATACTCTAGAAACAGAGGGAACAACAATATCTATGTGAATTAAACTTCCAAAACTCATCAAAGGAAACAAAAAGGTCTCCCTACTTTTTATCATATTTGTCTGCTTGTGGTAGGTTAGTGATTTCCTCAGGAATCAACTCACTACTTGTACATGCCATCAAGGTTTGCCATCAGAAATTGTTCTTTTTTCTGTTTTATCCTTTAGAGTTCGTTCCAATTATAGTTTTGTAAATTATGGGAACATATTGAGTTTCCATGTGTTCAGTATTCACTTTGTTGCTTATCAAATCTTCCTTGCATTTGTTCAAAGCTACTGATGTAATGACTTGCAGTTTTCCTGTTGATTGTTTAGTCCTTTTTAGTGTAAATGGCATGTCTCAAGTAATAGCATATCAATGTGTGTTTCTGTAAAGTTCGTAGGTAGATTACATTGTAATGTTTCCCCATTCTTTTTCTTCCATCTCACTCCTTCAACCTGGTAAAAACAATTTGCAGGTTTATTACATGGTGGATTTGGAAAATAACTGTCAATTATTGAACTTCTCAGGCTGTGGTGATTCCTGATCTTTATTTTTCCATTTAGTATTGAACAACCATGTATTAGTGTCTGCCGAATTTTGATATCTGTTGGTCAATAGATGATTCGGATTGCCAATCGTAACAATTGAAATCCGTCTAGAGAGACTTTATGAACAATGAGAATTTTAGAACGTTGTTTTAGATGAATCAATCAAGCACAATCCTTGTCAGTTATGAATTTATGAAAGGTAATACTGCCTTTCAGCTTTCTCATTTTGCCATGTAACCAAATTCTTAACAGTTTAATTGATTGATAGAATCAACAAAATTCAAGGTCCTTCACAATTTTCTTTTGCATTGCATTTTGAGGGGGCTACCTGCCAGAATTGTAGTTCTCGACTTTCTATATTGTCCAAGAACAAAGGGATTTAGCTTGTATTTTACTTTGTTTATTTTTTCAATGTGAAATAGAGATAATATTATCCATTTAAGAGCGTGCTTCTTTTCATGGAACATTGGTGCCTCATGGACCTCTATATATTCCTGGTTCCAAGTTTAGTACGAATTTTCTGAATTTGCATCATGAATGCTTTATAGCTTTGTCTTATTTATTTTCTTATTTACATTTGGCAATAAAGGCCTCATATGATCTGATGAATGTTATGTTTATGTTCAGGAAACACCTTTAACTGTAACCATCCTGTGGTTATGGAGCTTATACTTGACAGCCTAAGGCACTGGTACTTTCCTATTCTTTTATTCTGTAAATAGCAAATCTTTTATAGGTTTTCATACATTCTAGTATCCTTTGGTCACCATAAGATGAACTTGATTTACACTGACATTCTTCCCTTTTTCAATAACTTCATCAGAAGAATGAAAAGGTAACATACTCTTTACTTTCTTTTCATAATCAAGGTTGAAATGTGTCAGAAAATTTAACTAATTTCATAAAATAATTATAGCTACATAATATTCTTTACTGAGAATAGTTGTTGTGCAGGTTTACTAAAGAATAAGTACAATAATTCCCATCTTTAATTAATTGTAAATGTTGATAAGGATTATACCTCCATGAAAATGGTGATCTAATTACTTTAAATGTCTATCATTAAAATATCACTAAGAATTCTCTATTTATATTTAGTGAGTGAAACACTAAAGGGGCACTTAAATGTCTATCATATCCCAAAAAATGTTAAATCCAGAAAATGTATAAATAATTATACTGATCAAATAGTTTAAGTAAATATGTAACTTTTCAATATTTCATGTGCAATCACACATTCCTGGTGATTTGTGATTTCAAAATATCTTTTCAAGAAAAACCATTTCTAAGGCAGATAGGCTCCCTGAACTATTGGCTTCAATTCAGCATCTCAGTTGAAGCAGATTGTAAAAAATACTCCAACAAACCTCTCAGAGAACAGCAAGAATGCCATGTGCCAGGTATTCCAAGGAAGTAAAGGATAAAAAAAATGCTGTTTGGCAACAAAAACATGACCAGAAAGATAAGGCCATTACATACCAACATTCCCAAAATCCACCTTTAGACATGTTTAATGCATCATGTGTGTAACACGATTGAGGGAAACTTCCATAAGAGGCTTCTCTTGCAAGTGTAATAAATTCTGTTAGAGATGCTCCATTATGTTGATCTTTCCTGGGGTAATTCAATGAAGTTGTCCCTTTTAAGGTGCTCAGTTCCATGTTGTTCTTTCATATATATATATATATATATATATATATATATATATGCATAATGGTTAAAAACAAAATAGAGTAAGAATTGATTGCTAGAAGCTTTTCCCTGGGGTGCCATTCTCTCATCAGTTTTCAAGTCTGCAGCAGATTCCTTTTGGTTCGCAATAAGGTATTTCCAACTTGTGCATTGCTTTTGGGGTGCCATTCCTTTCGGCCTCTCACTCAGAGATTTAATTCAGTTCCTCAGAGGTCGCCTCTGCTTGTCCATGCTGAACTCTGTTTTTCATGTTTCCTTAATTCCATGTGCTCCGTTGTATTTTTGTTTTATCATTATGGACCACTCAGTATCTTTTTAACCTATGGATATTTAGGATCTAAATGTAGTCAGGAATATTTATTTTGTGTGAACTGAAGGGTCATGGAGTATCATGTTGATGGATTTCGCTTCGACCTAGCTAGTGTTCTTTGTCGAGGAGCAGATGGTTCTCCTCTTAATGCTCCACCACTTATTAGGGTAAGACATTAACATACTTTCTGATAGTAATATTGAATTTCTGAGTGAAACTATTTGGGTATCATTGTTGATGTCGTTACATATTCTGCTTCTTTTTTCTTCATTTTCTAAGCAAGTGATGTGTCTGACACATGTAAACAAGAGCAATAAAAAAAAAAAAACTGAAAAGCCCATAGTGGCAAGTAATCTTGTCGCAGAATAAAGATGGGAAAGAAGGAATAGAATTTTGTTCTTTTCTTTTTTGGTTCCTGTGCTCCTTTTACTTCATCTCTTCTTTATCTTTGCCATGAACTTAGTGACTACTAGGTTGCTTTTTAAAAGAACATTCCTTAATCTTTTTCAGTCACAATTGAAGTCACTGCACTGCTTCAAGTTGTTTAGGTATTTGGAGGAAGACAGCTAGTGTAAAGTTTGAGGATAAATTAACGCGGGGTGAGAACTTATCTGGATGAGTTTAAAGGTTTGAGAAACTTGTAGATGAAAAAGTTGCTGTTAAGGCTCAATATGTTAAGATATCTAATGTCTCTTGATTTCCTTTCTGTTATTAAAACTCAGAAATTGTAATTCTAATATATTCTTTTATCGTTTCTAATGTTCAAAAGTGTTCTTCTTTCAGGCAATTGCAAAAGATAATATCCTATCAAGGTGTAAAATTATTGCAGAGCCTTGGGATTGTGGAGGTCTTTATCTTGTTGGAAAGTTCCCAAATTGGGATAGGTAATTGTACATAAATTAACTAGCAATAAATGTATGATAATAGTTTAGAAAGCACACATTTCCATGAATAGTTTGGAAGGAGAAGCCAACTTGCAACTTGATGTTATTCATGAACTTCAGTTTTTGTTGCTGTGTTTATCCATAATTTTTATCTTACACAACCAATGGAATTTGGATGACTAAAAATAAAATCAATTTCTTACTTCTGGATAATTTTGCTTTTGAGAACATATATTTCTCAAACCAAATATGGTCACTGGTCAAAATAGAGAGTGCGTGCAACATAATCGTAGGAAACATGGAGACTGCATAGAAGGTAGCTATTCATTGTCTATGCTCTTTAACTGTTTTGGCCTATTGCGGAGTGGGGTTCTTCATTACCTTTCCTATCTTTTCAGGTGGGCTGAGTGGAATGGGATGTACCGTGATGATGTTAGAAGATATATAAAGGTAATGTAGTGTTTGGAAGATAAATTCACTTCTATTCAATGTGCATCAGTAGAGTACATTTGAACACTAGAGAGACTGCAAGAAGAGGAGACAAGATGAAGGGTCATCCACTTTCCATATCTCCATTTCTAGACCATAAATGAGTAGAACATGGTCGATCAGTTTTTCCTTTCAGTTTTTACTATGTTCAAACTATTTCATGCTGCAATATCAAGCATGGGAGTTATAATGCTTACCTTGTGAGCACCAAACATGATCAGGATGTTAGCTTCTTATCAAATGAGATGAATATCAATTAACCGTTTAATTTCATATGTATGAAATTTTCTACTTCACTATTAATGTTTAGGGTGACTGTGGAATGAAGGGCAGTTTTGCAACTCGACTAGCTGGTTCTGCTGATCTTTATAGAGTAAGTTCTACAGAATGAATATCAATTGTCCCAACTATTGGCTGTCTCTTTCTATGTCATGTTTGTTTTATGAAGTCCCAATGAACATTACCTTAACTCTCAGGGTCATGTTCCCTCTTTTCGTACATGGTTTCTAAAGTAATTCAAAAGGGTTAGGAGACAATAATATATCCACTTTTGCTTAAAAGAAAAGAAAAAAACTCTGAGGGTCATGTTATCTTCTAGACATAAGGTTGTAACTTCAAGTCCAGGGCGTTTCATGGTAATAATATACCTAGAGCAAACACCATATTACCCAATTGAGACATGTTGGATTATGCTAAACCTCTTCTCCTATATATTGCAATATTATTGTTTAAATCTTATTCATGTTATAGTATACTTAGTTGATGAATCTGATTGTGCATTTTTTCCATGTGATAAACGATTCTGGATTAATTTCCTTGGCTATTTAGAGGTAGGTGATAGGATGTTTTAAATGTATTTTCTTTGGTGTCAGATTCAAAAGTCCAAGTTTGGAACTCGGTTAAGAGACTTTAAATGCTCACTTTTAATAGAAATCCTTGTATCTTTTTGATGGAGACCAAGGAGCATACATGGCATGGCATAATTCATGGAAGATCTCATATGAAGATGCTTATGGAATAATTTAGTTTATGTACAAGAGCTTGTATTTCAAATACAAGGTTGGAAGATCAAGAATGAAGAAAGACTTGATGGAGATTGAA
>JAOXNR010000031.1:5677396-5700469 GCA_028571225.1 Parsonsia alboflavescens
GTATTTGAAATACAAGCTCTTGTACATAAACTCCTTTATTCCATAAGCATCTTCATATGAGATCTTCCATGAATTATGCCATACCATGTATGCTCCTTGGTCTCCATCATTCCCCCAAATCACATCACTTTCCCTTTTACATATATGACAATACTTGAAACAATCTTTAACCCAAGAATTCACCTTTTTGAACAACCTGTACCTCAAGTTTGGTTCATGGTTCTCCTGAGCTACAGGAAGCTCTGAAACTTTTTAGCATTAAATCATCCTTTATAAAAAACATCATCCTAACTGAAATTTTGGATAAACTTCTGTATTTGCACCCTTGTCCATCAAATTATCCTTAACATCACTGCAAAATATACCCTGCTGTTTCCATTATCTAATTTAGTTCTTTTGATTTTAGGTCAATAAACGCAAGCCTTGCCACAGTATCAATTTTGTTATTGCACATGATGGGTTTACATTATATGACCTCGTGTCATATAGTGTTAAGGTATTGCTGAAGTTCAGATCTATATTTTCTTAGATACAAAGCTGGTGCTAATGTTTTGTGTTAATATGGCAGCACAATGATGCTAATGGAGAAGGTGGAAATGATGGAAGTAATGATAACTTTAGCTGGAACTGTGGAGCTGAAGGTAAGTTTTGCATGTCACCATCACTCTGTTGTTTCTCTGTGCTTGTAATGCAGTCCAGCAGCAGTTTGCTATAAAACTTTTATTCCTGTACTAAAAACATTTTATGTCCAATATCAAATCTTATGCCCTCTGTGGATGCAGCAATCTGCAAACGTTATTGAGATCTGCTACATTTCATTTTACTGAACTATTTGGTCCTTGTGATAAACTCTTGTCTGTGGGTGCCACTTCACACACAGACAAACAAAAAAAAAAAAGGGGAAGAAATCAGAAAGAAAAAGAAAAGAAAAAAGACCTCAGACCTCTTACCTAGTGAATTGTGAAAATGACTTTTTCATTATTTTGTAGCGGCATGGCACTTGGACTTAAGAATAACTCTGTAGGTTAGATAGTAAACTCATCAAGCATGAACATGATGATAGTCAGAGGGAGATAAGATGTTATACAAAGATTGTAGTGGAAAAATAAGAATTATTTAACAGGTTAAGGAACATAGATGACCTCCATATTATTGCAGAAAAACCATATTTATTAAATGAAAAATGGTCAGTGTAACCATGTGTTTACAGAAATAAGTATATTACAAATTAGTTTAGTGTGTGTCATGCAACCTCATGTGCTATGATTTTGCCGATATGCTCCTCTTCCTTTCCTGCAATTCGGCTAAGTTTCAAATCACTAGTTAAAATCCTCTCTACCCATGGAGTGTGTTGTACACAGCTATGGATATTACAATAAAGTGTCCTGGTTGTTGCAGTCTAGGCTAACAGTCTTGTTAACTTGATTGGTTCTGCTAGATCGGTTTTTCTTGTTAAGAGAATCAATGAACTGGCTGTCAATTGTAGTCTGCAAGTTGCATAAACTACAACCACAATCACTGACAAATACCACCAAAAGGAGGGTACAAGGGGCTAGAGGGAGATTTTGTTTATTGCCTAAAAGAAAATCCTATGAAAATTCTAATCGATTTACTGATTTTAATTATACTTTGTCAACAGGAGAAATTGCAGACCCCAAAATTCTGGATCTACGATCTCGTCAAATGAAAAACTTCCATTTGGCACTAATGGCATCTCAGGTAAATCTGCTTCAGAAGAAAATATGCCGTATGTGCCAGATCATGTCAGGCATGAACTTGGATTTCCATGCATTAATATCTTTTTCGTGTAAGGCATTATATAATGGTTCTTTGATATGAAGTGATGTTCCAGAGAAGAATCAAGTCTGCTTAGAGTTCCACTCTAAGATAGTTTTTTTTCTTACCTCAGGAAACATTGTTCCACACATTGAAAAATCAATGTGAAATAGGTTAAGATTTACAACTGACTTAACTTTTTTCTTTTCTTTTCTTTTAACTGGTATCTTTGCTACAGCTGACTTTAACTTTAAATACTTGTAAACCGAGTGCCTCATGTTAATGATTGTGCTCCTTTGTGAATTACAACTACTTTTGCAGAATGTAAGGTGGCCATACAGCTGTTTTCAAATGAAATGCATGTTTGTGTTATTAATAAAAATGAAATGAGGAACATAGTGGACATTAACTCTTGCACTTTTGCAAGCAATAGTACTCTCTGCCTATTGATGCAATTTGAGGAACTGGTTCTTCGTGGTCTTCGTGCTATTCGTATGCTCTTCCTACCAAATTGAATGTCCATTTTTTAATCAGTGAAAAATTTAAAAAGATTGTATGATCACAAATAAATTACTAAATTACCTTTATTGTGGTTATGTTAGTGGTGGGCCTGCGCATTTTAGTGGGAAATGGACCCATAAATTATGGATCTTAGTTGAATGATTTTAGATTTTAGATTAAAAGAATGTAAGTGAACATTTAATTTTGGACATCAAAATGGAAATGTGGACATGACGAGTTCTGGCAGAGGGAGTATAATTTTGTTTTCGAATATAGTTGCAAGGATCCCATATTCTTGAGGTTCAAATTTCTAATCATATTGTATTACAAGTTCCTTGAGAAAATTGAGAACAATGAATGTTCAGTTTCTTATTATGCTGCCACTCCCTCCTTGAACTTTCTCTGCTACTGATGGCCTGGAAATTGTCCGTTTGTGAAAATATCAACTCGAGCCATTTATTGATTTTGGTGTGTCGGATATTCTCTTCAACTGCATCATACCAGGGGACACCAATGATGGTCATGGGGGATGAATATGCACATACTCGCTTCGGGAATAACAACAGTTATGGGCATGATACTTATCTTAATCATTTCCGATGGAATCTAGTATGTTATATCTTTACCTTCAATGTAGATTTATTTAATCTAGGACTTCTAACGGAAGGCATGAATTCTCCATGAACTAGTTGGAAGAAAAGAAGAAGGATCACTTCAGGTTTTTCTCAGGATTGATAAAGTTCCGCTGCAGTCATCAAGTATTCGCAAAACAAAACTTCATTGGGAAGGTATTTTTTGACATTTCTTTCTTATATAAATGCACACCTACTACTCCTGTCTGATCATTTCATTTTTTGTTTTTCCTCCTCACGATCTCCATGAATTAATGTGGTATTTAATCTTCAAAGGTGAAGTACCTTTTTCATAGAAATAAATTTGGCAATTTTTCATCTTCTTGAGCCTGCCTCTGCTGGAGAATCGAAGACATTATTCTAAAAAAGAAATCCACACAGAAAGTTGGAAACTTCATCTTTCTGGCTTCTCACTTGACTACTTCTAGGAATTATACACCTCTTGGTCATCTGTAGTCTCTCTTGTTATGTTGTGTGGGGAAGAAAGGTCAGTTGAAGTTTTAGGCATGGCTTGGGTTCTTTTCAGGTCTGCTGTCCTTAACTGGTTGTCTGGAGTTCTATGCAGTATCATGTTTTCTTTCCCTCTTGGGTTTTTTGATTGTGAATGTGAATATAAAATAGACATCAGATTTCTAGCTTGACTGTAGATGCAAGATTGTCCACTTTCATGAGAACACAATTATATAATTGTGTTAGTTTTCTTCTTTCTTATGGGCAGATGGAGGGCATAATTTCTAATGCAGGCTAATATTGATGGTGAATTGAAATGCATGATTAACTAGGTGCTCGAGCTCAAATACATGTAATAAATTTATGATCTGTAACCTGCATTTGCTGACATTTGAGCTACGAATGTTTTCTAAGTTGATATATGGTATTTCTGCTTAATTAAGATAGTATTATCAGACATTGTGATCCCTTTGAGGTTAGACAGCCACAGTTCTATACCTATTGGCCACTGCTTTCTAATGTATGGACTTGATAACTGATATTTTAGATCTGTATCTGCTTACTAGTAATTTAAAGATAATGTTTGTGCAAGCTTTTCTGGTCATGTGTTAACCTTTCCTTCTACTCTTTTTGTCCCTCTGGACCATGGGTCTTGAAATTCTCTCTTTTTACTCAGATTCCTCTAAAGCTTATTAATCACTCAAACATGCAGAATGATGTGACCTGGCATGAGGACAACTGGGACAATTTTGAGAGCAAATTTCTAGCATTTACGTAAGAAATTGTGACCTTGTCCAGTCTCCATGGACTATTTATTTCGACTTTCACAAATGCTGTGTTTGTTCGTTTCTTTGTGTTGATCTGATTTTGCTCATAGATGGTCTGTAGTCTTTCATTTGCCTACAACATTTTTACTTGAAATGTTTAAGGTGCATAAGTAGCTGTTATGCATACAACTCTATTGTGTTTTAATTTGTTCACCCATTGTAGCCTCCATGACGGGAATGGAAAAGACATATACCTGGCATTCAATGCACATGACTATTACGTGAAGGTTACCCTACCCATACCACCAAATAAAAGGAGCTGGTTACGAGTGGTTAGTTTCCTTTTAACCTGGTTGAACTTACATATCATTTCTGCTTAAAACAGGTTGACTGTGATGTGCATTTTACCTAGCCACTTCAACAGAGTTAACACCGTCATTGTATAATAACCTCATTACCATTTGCAGTCAAGACTATTTGCTAGTACACTATCCTACATGCAAGATGCATAAAAATCAGAGTTGGTTAGTTGTATGCCCAATTACTAGAGAAAAGAAATTCCCTGATAGCTGAGGATGTTGAAATTGCAGGTAGACACGAATCTGGAGCCACCACATGATTTTGTTTATGAAGGAGTTCCTGGCATTGGTGCAACATATAATTTATCACCTTACTCATCGATTCTTCTTGAAGCGAAGGAGTGAATACCTTAGATACTGTGTTTAAGAATGTGATTACAGTGTTCCAGTTTCTGAACCATATCTTACGGCTGTGGGAGAGTAGAAACAGATGGATTGATGAGCCTACTGAAGTCAAAAAGATCAACAGCATATGTACATAAAGCGCAGAACAAAGTCTCCAACTTTCTCAAGTGCTATGGAGACACAAGTGCGAGGAATAAAAACAGATATCTTCTAATCACAATAAGAGCAAGCAGAGTGCTGTGTAAGATACATATAGATACTAATTTAGGGTACTGTATTAGATTAGGTTGTTCATAGTTGGTCTTCTCTTCTTTGTCAGATTTTGTTCACTGTCTTTCTGCTTCTGCATTTAGAATTCTGAGTCAAGAGTCCCTCATAATCCTGTTGTGGTTTCTTAGGCACATGCTGGAAGAATTCTTTCGAACTTGGACATGAATGTATTCATTATTGAGATGGTAATAACTTATTATTCCTAGGCTTTTGGGCCAGTTGTAATAAGAGAAGTGCATGATATGCTGAGTTTGCCCTGCACTTGGTCACTTATCATAATAAACATTGGCAGCATTCAGATTGGGAATGGTTAATTCTTTGCCTTGCCCACACAAGACAAGACCGAGCTGCCCTTTATCGAGGTGATTCACATGAGCGTCCTGTCTGGGGAAAGTTCATCTGGATCTTCTGCCAAGTTGAAAACTGCTAGGAGGATTTGGTTACAAACTGAAGCAGACATAAAATGGTTGGATCCCACCAATGGAGATATGTTTTTAAGGCAAAGGGTACAGGAATTCTGATCAAACAGATGGTTGCTGAAGACGGTATTGAGTCGGTGAGGTGCGTTCGGGTACCTGCTGAAGAACAGCTCCAACAAAGGATCATTCCTCCTCCTTACTAGCTAGCTGATTTTCTTATAATTTTAGTGATTTGTTAAATCATCAAATTTAATGGTTTTGAAATTGAACGTTTACATAAATTTTAAGAAAATTAAATATTTCATTTTGATTTATATAAATTCTCAGGAAAATAGTTGATTTATAGATTGAGACATTTATTTGTGAAAAATTTAAAATAAAAATAGGGACATTTAATTTTAAAGGAAGAGAGTATATAAATCGTTTTAAAAAATTTTATAAGTTTCATTATTCCTTTTTGAATATTATCCTTTCAATTTTTTTTTTATTAATTACAATTCTCTAAAAGGTTTAATAATGTCCTTTTTTAATAATTTAATTAAACTTAATTATTTTTTCATCGGAATAGTTGTCATTGGACTTTTATCGAAATTAATTACGTGTTTTATTTGTAAAAAAAAAAAAATCTAAATCTATCACATATTTATTAGTTATTTTTAAAATTTTATGATTAATTTTAAGGTGTGATAGTTATTTCATTTAACGCACTTTTTCTTTCCCAAAAAAAAGAAAAAAGAATTGCCGTATACGTGACTTCGGTGCAAAGACACGCGCACGTTCAAAGAGATTCGAGCATCTTTATTGGTACCAGGCACACATTTCTGTTGAGGGAACAATTGTGCAGACTCATCCATGAAAAAAAAAAAAAGGGGAAAAAAAATCTCCGGAATTCAGATTTGACCTGTAACAGAAATTCCCATAGAGAGAGAGAGAGAGAAGGAAAGAGGGGATAAAAGAGAAAGTTCCAGGAAACCTAGAAAAACCATGGACCGCACCGTGTGTGTAATGTGGCAAAACTGGCAAGCAAAGAAGACTGACTATGGGCATTTGTATTCTAACTCTATAAGTCGGGAGAGACGGACCCCAAGCAAGCAGGCAAACGACCTTCTTTGTTTCGAAGCCGTTACGGAACAGGAAGCTTTCCAGACTTGATTTGTTCTTACAACCGCGTACGCGGACTTTTCCCCCTCCCATACACTGCAATCATATTTTATTTAAATTCCAATGATCTAAGGGTCATCTGATGTAGTTGTAATTTTTACCCAAGTCAAAAATTAAGCTTTTCAAAAGAATTTAGTATAAATTTAAAAAATATAAATCTTTTTTCAATTTTACGCTTCATTTAGAGGTGAAATTACATATGAGAGAAATAATAGGCATTTTATGCCTAATAGATTTATATTTAATTATTCTTAATTCTTTTAAACCTTTTAGGATGGAAGGAATGGTAGTTTCTTATTTATCTTTTACTCTCTTTTCCTTCCGAAATTAAATTTCTACAGGGATAATGTAATAATTATTTCATTAAAAATACCTCATAGAGTTTGGAATGGATCACTAAGAAATAATCATAGTACACCTACATATACTCTTGTTCATTTAGATTTTTGCACAGAGATTACTAAGGACAATTAATGGATTCCAATCTTCTACCCCACGTTTGTATGGTACTTTCTAATACATCAATAAGAAAAAACTTATACATGTTCTAAAATAAAATACTCATGGTGTTCAGTATTTTTTTTTTTTTTTAAAAAAAGATTTAGTTTATAAATTATATCTAAAAAAATAATTAAAAAACATACTAAATTTTTTTTATTGATGTATTAGAATGTATCACAAAAAAAAGTATTATAAAATCCAAATCCATGTTAGATCGATTTAACCAAAATATCCTTCTAGTTATTTTATTTCATAAAGATACTATCCTATACCGCACAAATCGAATATCACCAGGCACTTAGGTCGATATGGAGTCTTTATCAATGATAATAATAATGACGACAGCTCTATCTTAAGGGTGATGGCAGGCTAAGGCTCACGTCAATGTATGTAAATAAAGATGGCGGTATACGCGTAAAAGTAAAGAAAAGAAACAGAGAAAGAGGAAACTTAGGTATATCACCAAAGGGGGAGGGAAAAGAACAAACACCTACAACCCCATTGTATATATTTATTCATTATTTTTTATAAAAGGAAATTCTCATCTCTAGTTAATTTCCCTTTTTTTTTTTTTTAATAAACAAGGTAGAATTTAGAAGTAACATGAATATAACCTTAATTAATCTGTCAAAGAATAATTGATTCTTTTGTTAATTTCTTCAATATCTGTTTTTGCATGACACATAATTGTATGGATCACATTCACATGCATCCCTCCTTTGAAGTGGATGATTGATTGCACTTGCACATGATGTTTGTGGGAATTTATTCTATTCTTTAATCATGTATTGTAATTTTTATTTTGGAATAATTGCCAAACGATGAAGATGGAACAACTAAAAAGGTTTGATTCTTCCAGAATACTCAAATGAGAAATGGATACGTGATTCCCATTTAGAGAATTACCGTCTTTATCAAATTGTTTTGAGTAAAACTTTTTGAGAACAGACACTTGGCTAATTGCAGATGGGGCTGTTTCTAAAACTTCTACCATCCTTGATTGAGACATGGGAAATCTAGAATCAAGAATCGAAGGATTAATTTAATATTACTGGCATAAAAATAATACTAAGCTTATAGATATTGAGAGGGATTTGGAAAACAAAAAAGAAAACAGAGACTTTACTCCTTGTTTTTTTTTTTTTTTTAAAAAAAATGTCCGAATAAATTTTCGTGCACCTAACATTCCATTTATCAGTAGTAATAGAGACTTACCTTTCCTTTCCTTCAATCACGCCATGAATGAGCCAGCAAGCAAGCCCAAATGGTCTTTGGTGATTAGCTTGTTTCTTCCCTCCATGATAAGAGTAAATGCTTCTTTACAATGCAATACAAATGAAGTCCTATTTATAGGCCCAGCCATTAGAGACTTAAAATAATGTAAGTTTATGACATATACCATTCTGATTTGGATGTAACTATTTTCATTTCAGGATGTCTGCAACTGAATATTTTATTTCTATAAAAATAAATAAATTTTTTTAATTTAACAATTTCATTAATAAATTTCCTTAATTTAAAAATTTACACCCACCAACTATAAGTCTCACCAATAATTATGTTAATCACAAGGTTAAAATGATAGCTTTAATAAAATCAAATACACTTTAATTTCTAACTAAATCAAAATAAAACCTTCAGATTTTAAGAAAAAAGAGTAATTGTTTATTGTATTATTATTTATATTACGAGCTAACGAACATAAATAAAAGGAAACTTTATTTCAGATTTGATTAAAAACAATTCCATCTCATTTTAGGTTATAAATAACCACAAATATCGAGATTTATTATCTTAATAATCCCACCACTAATCTCCTTTCTTTTCTTTACAAAAAAATTTGTAAATCCTTCTAGATAAAGCAAAAGAAGTATAAACCTTTTGAGTCAAATAATAACATCAAAGTTCCATTCCAATCAAAACACGCCAAGTGATAATTTCGTACCTGGAACGGCTACTAATTATTGGAAAACAAGCAAAACCCGATTTATGGGTACTTTTAAAAACAAGTTTCTCCAACCAAACGGAACCTCACAAACTTAGCGACCAATGTCCCTTTCTAAACTTTAAATCCAACATAAAAAATGTGAATCGAGATAATTAAACCTCTATTTTTAATTTTTTATATCTGTTGAAGATCTGACTTCATTTTTTTTACAATTTTGTAATTTGTTATGCTATATTATTCTTTTAAAATTTATTTTACAATACAAATCATTTTTTACAAATTTTTGAGAATTTTTTAATTTCCCCCAACTTCTAGCTCCATAAATTAAATCTTTCTTAATTAAAATTCAATTTTTAATAACCTGAAAATTTGTGAAATGAAATGAGAATATACACAAATATAAATTTATTGCCGTTAAACAGTCACAATATTCAAAGATTATTAAAGGGGGTGAAAAATTGTCTGTAATTGAACATTTTTTTTATTTTTCCTCGAAAAACCCTCAAGTTTGTTCCCTTCTCCATTAAAAATCACTATTCAAAGACCAAACGTGCCCCGACCCGCAACGTGCTAATCATAACGGTAAGTTAGAATATTTGTTTATTAATTAATGATCAAACGGTCCTCAGAATCTCAATCCCTCATACAGCCCAACCTTTCTGCCGCAGACCACGTGTATGTACCAGATCGTTTTGTACAGAAGAAAACCAGCTTCTACGCGTCTCCTTATCACCGTCCCCCCTCTCTACGGTTGCTGAGTTGTCGTCCAATGATTAGCTCACAGAGACAGCTCCCCGAATTTAGATTTATGTTTTAGGTTTTTTTTCAAAAAATAATAAAATTAATTTAGTTTCTCTCGGATCCATTACTCGAAACCGACTTGAATGGAAAACGAAATTATCTTTGTTTTCTCTCTTCTCTAACTATATATAGCCCATTTCCTAGGACGCCTTGGAGCCCAACTTCAGTTTATTTCTCTCAATCACTTTCTCGCTCTGCAGGTACACACAGACTACGAACTCTCGTGTTTTCTGTTCCTTTTTCTCTCTAAGACGCAGTTTCAGAGTTTCTTCGGAGAGAGAAGAAGAAAAATGGCTT
Source organism: Parsonsia alboflavescens (assembly GCA_028571225.1). NCBI lineage: Eukaryota > Viridiplantae > Streptophyta > Magnoliopsida > Gentianales > Apocynaceae > Parsonsia > Parsonsia alboflavescens. The sequence continues at coordinate 5,687,624 of JAOXNR010000031.1, forward strand.
ACTCTAGAGTTATGATGGCTCTTATGTTGGCTTTGGTGATTGGATCAGCGGTTGCACAGGCACCAGGAGCATCACCGGTGGCTTCTCCGACAAAGTCACCAGCACCGGTGGCTTCGCCACCAAAGGCAGTAGCTACTCCAACTCCTGCACCATCTACTGCCGTGTCGCCACCAGTTTCTTCTCCTACTGCTTCACCAACTGGATCTCCATTATCCTCTCCACCTGCTCCTCCAACTGCTCCTGCTTCCTCTCCTTCAGGTCCCGGTGCTCAGACTCCTTCCATCGCTTCTGCTCCCGGTGCTGGTTCTCCAGCTTCCACTCCTGGGAACGGTGCCGCATTGCACAGAGTTGCTCTCGCCGGATCTGCTGGTGTAGCATTGTTTGCTACCGCTTTGCTGTTTTAGATCTCTTCTCCTCCTCTTGATACGTTGAGATTTGTTACCACTGTTCATCGGCGTTGATGATTTAGGATTTTTAGTGTTTTTCTTTTCTTTATTATTATTTTTTTTTGTTTTGAGATTTACTTCTTCTGTGGATTTCTTTTACCATTACTATTGTTAATTTATTATTACTATTATGGATTCTTTTCTTGCTATACACTGATTATTGTCATCGAGATAGTTATTACTTGAAGCTTTATTTTATTATTTATCTACTGTCCTAATCCAAAATTTTAGATTGATACCGGGATTTGAAGAGGTGGAGTTTGTTATTTAGTTCAGGTATAAGGTTTTGGCTTTTTTGGTTTTTTTTTAAAATTCCAGTGAGGATATATTTAGAAGGTGTTGGGATGTGGTATAACTTTAAAGGGTGCGAGGTGGTGGTGGGATAAAGTGTCACGTGGATAACAGCTGTGAAGGGGAACACTAGGGTACCGAAAAGGAGGTGGAGAACTAAAGTAACAATTCTTGTGGGTCAAGCCTTGCCATGCGAGAATAATTACACTTTTTTATCGGAGGTCAAATTTTTCAACAAGATAGACATGTGAATTGTGAAGTTTCCTTTTGGTTGTCCAGATGTAAAGATTCAACTAGGCTTGGGTGACGATGAGAGCTCAGCTGCCTGTAGTTTTTTGTATTCCAATTAACTCTGAATGAGGATGGGAATGTGTCTTCCTATAAGAGCTTCGGCTTGAATGATTTTTGGGCATGGGAGATGCTCGGATTCGGCCCTTTAGATTTACTCCCCATGAGAATTTTCTGCAGTGCAATCCAGTTTCTAAAAATAAAGTACCTATTTTCTAATTCTGTGCTTCAAAATATTTTTGAAGTGGTCCCCTTTTTTTTCCGTGTTCATTTCAGCTTTAAAAAAATAATAATAACGGAGGCAGAGTGGTAAATTATTTTTAAAAATTGTTCAAGTCATTAAAAATCTAATTATTACTCGTGTTAAGTCAAATAGCATGTTGATATAATAATAATTTAATTTATAAAAAGAAAAATTTAGGAAAACGACCAATTTAGCAACTGGTCATGTCATCTCCAACTTACTAAAGCTAAAGAGAAGAGTCATCTTATAATCACAGATGAAAGAATCAAACCACAAAACTTTTAAATAAATCTCAATCTAATTGGATTTAGGACCTCTTTTTTTTTTTTTTGTATATAAAAAAAAATTTATTATATATACTTTTTTTTTTTCATGTAATTGAGATAAACACACACGAGCAAGAAATAATTAACAATCATTATATAAAGTAGAAATAATAAAATTGAAAATAAAACTATAATTTAATATGTTACCACCATCCATTCAAATTAATATATATATATATATATATATATATATATATAAATACGGTTTTGTTAAGGGGTATTCCGAAGTGCGTGCTAATGGATGCTCCAACCATTACAATAATGAAATTGTTGCTCCAGCGCTCATGCAGCCAAACAAACGGAGAAACAATTCCATTACGATAACGGTTAGAGCGCGCCTTAACAAATCCGTATAAATATATATATATATATATATATATATATATATATATTATAGAGTACACGAATGCATTTCGTATATAATGCATTGTTAGTTCTTTAATGGTTAAAATTAATTATTAACATCTGATTTTATTTTTAAAAAATAAAATCTTTAATAAAAATTATTTTTTAAAATATATTTTATATATTATACCCTAAAAGGATAAACTAAACCGGATCAACTTAACCTCATGTTATATATTATAGAAGTTCAAGTGTTCAAGTGTACAAACCAATTATCCAAAATTAAATTTTCAAAATTTCCTATTTATATACATTACTTTATAAAAGATATCGATAATTATGATGTTAGTTTAGTGAAGATACAATTAAGTAATTTTTTAATAGAAAAATATTTTTATATTTGAAATCTTTATATAAGAATTCTAATTTATATATATATTTCCATTAATTTTATTTTCAAAAAGTCTTTTATTTGTTAAGTAATTACGTTTACTTTTTTTTTTTTGTAATAAATAAAGGACACATGACAGCTATCTTAGGTTTCAAATCTTCTAGTACACTTTTATGTAACCCTCTCTGATATACTAATAAAAAACTTACGTGTGTTCTTAAAAATCAAGTATCCTTAATGTTTAGTTTATCTTTTTAGGATTTAGTTAATAAAATATATCTATAAAATCAATTAAAAGACAAGTGTAAGATTTTCGTTAGTGTATTAAAGTTTGCCATGTAAAAAGTCTATTAGAAGATACGAAGCTGCTGACTTAACTAACTGCCTTTCTTTTATGTGTAGTATGAATTTTCTTGTGGAGTAACATAACCGTATTCATAGAGTTAATTAACAAAATATCTCGAGGATAAAATTTAGACAAATAGAATATAAATATTTTCACAATGTTGATTTCTATCTAATCATTAATAATTTGAATTAGGAATAAATATATTTCTTAATATTTAAGTTAAAATGAAAAAAGAAAAAATTTATTTAAAATACATTTGACATATTTAATAACACCAACTAATTATTCAAAATCTTAATACCATGTTATTGAAGGTTATGAAATGATTAAAAACAGAAGATTTTTTCAGAAAAAAGAATTTTTTAACTTTGTCAAAATTTGGCTTTTGCCGCTAAACATTAAAATTAATCTCATGTACACTTGAACTTCTATAACGTCCAATGGATATCTATTTGTCCATCTTAGTCATTATCCACTAATGAAAACAACACATACGACTCTCATGTAATTTTTTTATGAGGGCAATTTTTTCCAAAACAAAATACTAAAATACAATATTGGTTTGTAACATTCATTTTTCATTTTTTTCTTTGACTCTTGTAGTTCAATCTATCACCCCCTCAAGTTATTTGAACATTGAGTTCAAAGCTTCTAAGATCTAACTTAGTTCCCCTTCAAGTTCTTAGAAGATTGACTTGAAAGCATCTATAGATTCAAGACAAGAGTCTGATCAGCTTCAACTTGAGATACCATATTCGATTCACAGAGAGCATACTTCAAAGTAGGAGGTGCAATTAACATACATAAAGGTCGGGTAGAAAAATTCCATTCATGAGTGAAGACAGGATCTCAAATATCCACTGGCTTATTTATGAAATTCTTTCATGCGATCCATGAATTTAGATCTAGTGAAATTTGATAGGAAGGCTTCAAATCTAGTGAGATTTGACTCAAAAATTGTTATTGTATTGTAGCAAAAATTAGAAGAAGGTTAAAAAAGCAATTCTTCGCAATTGCATCTTGAATCTCTATTGCCAAAGTTCGATGGGTTTTGAATCTCGGTTCCCTTGAGATGCCCAAGACGTCAGATTTGCAAATCTTATGTGTTTTTGGATCGAAGACTTCAAATCTATTGTGTTTTGACTCGAAGATTAACTCAAAGATCTTGTGGACTTAATGGGTTTTGAATCTCGACTCCCTTGCAACTCCCATGACTTAAGATCTACATATTTGGTGTGTTTTTGGTTTGAAGACTTCAAATCTAGTGAAATTTGACTCAAATATTGATTCAAAGATCTGGTGTGTTTGAGTTCAATAATTTATGGATATAAAATCTAGAGATGGATGAAAGAAAGGTTGTAGTTTGTTGTTGTTGGATGGAATGAAACGATGGATTTGAAAGAGATTGAACAAATCTTTGGGATGATATTCCAAATCTATAAAAGAGATCTTCTCTTTTTATTAAAAAAATAATTTATTTGTTCAAGGGATAAAAATATCCATGAAAATGAAAATTCCATACATTTTTAACTTTTAATGTTATCAAACACTAGTTTTAAAGTTTAAGGGAAAAACTTGGATTTTGAGAAAGTTCAAGGCTACTATAGATCTTTTGCCAAAATTAAATTTCAGCCTGGAAGTTAATGGTGTTTACTCCAACATCTCATCATGTAAAACCAAATTCGTCCACATAGAAATAGCATAAATAACTTATCTAAATACCAAATTCCACTAGAACTCCAGACCATATTTACCCCAATCATTTCTTAAATTATCATCAATCCATCACTAGTATCAAAGAAATCATTGAAAGACCTTAGATCCAAGAGTGCCCTCCAAATCACAATAACAGGACAGTCCCGAATAGTATGAATGGCAGTTTCACAGTCTCTTCCACAGATCAGGTAACGAAGAAAATCATTTGTCTTTAACTTCACCAACCTAAGTTGCCATGAGAGACAGGCATCTCTCAAGGGTGCTTTATGCTTCCATAGACTCTGCCATTTAGTTGCATCAGGAGAAACTGTTGTGAGCGACTTGCTCAATTGAAGACTCTAGTGTTAGACCAAATCCACCCAGGGCAGTCATCAACTTTCGATGAAATAGCTAATTGAAGTAGATTTAGAACATTTGCATTCAAATACTGGGCCAACTCCATCAAATCCCACCATACATTATCTCTGTAATAATACCTGACTGGTTTATGCAATTGTGACAAAGGAGCACATGTCGAGCTACATTTAACAGCACATTATCAGTCTAAAAATGAATCTCCTTGTCATTTCCAAGATGACACTCAATACCTTTATACAGAAAACGAGCTTATTCCGCCAAATAGCAAATACCGGTTTACTCTTTGGTTTCTCCGACGAATCTCTTGGGTTATGATATTTAGCAATTAACAACCTTGTCCAAATTCTGTCCTTCTCTTGAAGCAACCTCTTAGATTATGATATTTATATTCTACTCGTTTATAATTTAACTATTTTATATTTTATTATATGTAATTACAAATTTCAGGGAAAAAAAAATTGATACATTAGATTTGTAGTTTTTCAACTTCAAGAGTCACATTTTTCCTAAAAAATTATTGATATTAGATAACAGCTAGTTTTACAATGTCATATATCGTTATGGGGATTTTGGAGTTAAATTTAAATATCACTTATAATGTATATTTATTAAACACCAATAAATAATATAAATGATTATGACATATATTTCAATTAATGCAAAACATTAGATAGTATTAAACAGTTATGAATACTAATAAACAATTATAACTTATATTTCAATTAATGCAAACACTAAATGATTGACATGCATGTGATTAAAGATGTGAAATGTTTCTTTATTATGAAGTATTACTTTTAAACCAAACAACAAAAGAATTACAAAATTTTCATTAATATAAAAATTTATTTACAAATTTCAGATAATGAAAGAAACAATATATAATACAAAAATTATGAAAAAAAAAATACATATTATTTTCCGTGCTTGCTGCTATTTAAATTTACACTATAGGAATAACTAAATGCATAAAATGGAAAATCTAAAGTGAATACTGGTATCAAAGTATTGCCACCCATTATCAAGCAAATGCCTTGCTCTAGAATAAAAATTAAGTGTCCCCGAAAGAAAAGAAATAGTGAAGAATGAGTCACAAGGTTTGGCATGGTTAGAACCATCCAATCCCTCTTCAAAAGATTTGCTTACTAATATGCGTAGGACATTGATCTGCATGGATGGACATGACGGGAAGTGCTTCTATGCTGCCCCTGCACCTCCCTCTCATTCATCAATGTTTCATATGTGTGATTACATCACACCATATTCAAGAAATTGTGAATGAAATACTTGAAATTAAGTGCAGTTCTTGAATAATAGGTACGAATTGGAAAGACCAGTCCAAGAGGGTTGTACCTTATGTTGATCTTTACTCAATCCAATTCTCCTGAAAAATTAATTTGTAATTTATCAAAAGGCAAACAAACATGTGTTTAGCTATTCCCCTACTTCCAAATTTGCAAGAATCGTCAGGCAAATAACTCTCAGGATTGCCATTAAGACAATTTACAGTATGACTGTGTGGTACAATAAGTCAATCTAAAATAAAACATGCTTTAATTCATCAATCCAAAATCAATCTAGTAGGGTTTGAGCAAATTATACCCAAAAACTCAACACTAAAACCATTCAAGAAAATGAAGTTAAAAAAGCAATTTCCTTTGTAGTATTTTTCCTATTATAGAAAGATTAAATAGAGTTAATATCCCCATTTGACACGCATGGTAAAGAATCAAAATAAGCATAAGTCTGGACTAAAATTATCGGGTATGTAAATGAGGAATGCATAATTTCCTTCAACATGAGGGAAACTTCGAACTCTACATGGTTTCCCTCTTTGATAGTAATCAAACCCACTTTCATTAGAAATCGGTAAATAATCAAAGATGCAATAAAAAAAAAAACCATATGTTATAAGCTATACGAAAAATAGGAGTTACCCAGAGAATTTGGTGGGTCAGGAAGAGCAAGGGAGGATGGAATTACATTGAAATCATGTGGTGGTGCTAATAACTTTAAGGATGGGATTTCCTTTTTCTTCTTCGGTTTTTTTCGTTGATTATCGCCTCCTCTTTCGTCTCCCTCGAATCCCATCAAGCAGTCCGTTTTTCCCCAATTCAGATTTCTTGGTTTTTTCGTGGTAAAATGGTCAATTTAGTATCATGACTTTTTTATATTGAACATGTAAGTCCATATTTTTTTCATCGTTTAAGGTCGCATAACTTTTTTTTTTTTGACCATGTAGATTCATTAATATATTTTTTTTCATTTTTTAAGATCCTATAACTTTTTACTGGTGACCAACTAAATCCTAAAATTTTTTTTGTTTTAACCATGAGGTCCATATCTTCATGATTTTTTTTTAATCTTTTAAGATCTCATAACTTTATATCATTTTTTGACCTAGTTGGTCACCAGTAAAAAGTTCAAGGACCTAGTTGATCACCGGTAAAAATTTATGGGACCTAGTTAGTCATTGGTAAAAGTTATGGGATCTTAAAAGATAAAAAAAAGATATGGATCCACATGGAAAAAATAAAAAAAAGTTATGAGATTTTAAAAGATTAAAAAAAAAGATATGAACCTATATGATCAAAATAAAAAAGTTATGGGACTAAATTGATTATTTAGCCTTTCTTTCGTGTCCTTCAAGTGTTTGCCGCTTCCAAAGGACCCAAAGCCTTCATCATTGCTGCCTGATCTGTGGAATGATCAGGAAAAAAAGGGGAAAATAGATAAATTTGATGAAAGCTTTGGAATGTTAGGTTGATTGAAACCATGGAATACTAAGATTTTTGTTTCTTGTGATAGTGATACCAGACACACCTAGTTTATTTTTTTATCTGCAATATTTAATATTTGAGTGGCTATAATAAGAGAATTTGATAATTTATAAGGGTATTTTTGTAATTTTATTATAAATTTTAAAAGTTCTCAAGTTTCGTTTATCCAAATGAGTTCTCAACTTTTAAAAACTTAAAAATAAACTTTCAAAAATTGGATGAAAACATAATTCTAATTTTAAGAAGTTGGACCCTTGTTTGAATAGAACCATAAGGTGTGGACTGTCAAAAGTTCAAATTTAAATCTCAAAACAACTGGGAGGAATTTTTTAAATTTTGAACAATTTAAGCTCATTTTTCTAAAACTTAATCAAGACCAAATGTATCCCTTGGAATACATTTTTCACCTTATTTTCAAGTTTTAAAAACTAAACACATGTTCAAATGCACCCAGTTCGGAATTACACTATCCAACAGCAGAATTTTTGGGCAGAACCAATTGATTTTGGGAAAGTATGCAACTTTCTAACGGCAAGCTTGGGCGTGTAAGAGACCAGAGCTGGTAAAATGGCATGGGCTGGCCCTACCCCCTTTTTTTTTGGGGTTAAAGATCGGATTGAAAAAATATAGTCTTAATTATAATAAGGATTTCTTAATCCTCTTTCGTAAGGGTCAAAGGTTATCGAGAATTTCAAGAGAGACAAAGATATTGAAAAAAATATACTATTTTCGTCCGAAATTAACTGTTCATATTTCTATTTTGAATTGTTCGGAAATGAATGTTTCGTTTCTTAAATAAATTAAAATTTTCTTAAATGATTAGCATTACTAAATGTAAAATGAACTAAGACAATTAATTTTCTTAAAATTTGTATAAATCAAAACGGAAGATACAATTTTGGACAGAGGGAGTATAATTTATTAACATTCATCTAAGATTTTGTCTTAAATAATCTTTTTGTTTCTTCTAATTCATACGGGGCTGTAATCGATGAGACTTGGGATCGATTCATTTATATTTTTTAGACTTGGGAATTCAATTTTTAGCTTGACTCGTTAAACATTTAGGAGGTTCGGATTCGAGCTCAAACTCGTTTAAGCTCAATCAAAAAAGCTTGACTTTAGACTCATTTAAACTCCACTCGAATTCAAACTCAAACTCGTTCAAGTTCATTTTTGTGTATTAATTTATTTTTCTTAAAACTTTAAAAAATATATATTATATATTATATATAGTACATATTTGAATAAAATATATTATATAAAATAAATAAATACAAAAATATATATTTAATAAATAAATTATATTATATATAATATTATAAATAAAATAGTAATTATATTAAAAGCTCGTTTCGACTCATGAGCCTAACGAATCGAATACATGAGCTTGGCTCAGCTCATTTTACAAACGAACTGAGCCTCGAACTCGATTAAAGCGAGTTGAATTCAAATTTTTACCAAGTTGAGCTTGAGTCTTCTTGTCTCATTTACAATCCTACCTCAGACTCTTCTATTCACTATCTTTCTTGAATTGAATCATTTAGATATCAAAGTTATCTCTGTTGTCATTTACATTGATATCAATCTTAAATTAAATCTTTCGTTTTTATGTTTGGTTTATATATAATTTTTTGTATTTTTACCTCTATTTTTCTATTCACTGTGTTGATTTGTTCTTGTGTTTTTTTCTTAAAGTAATTTTTGTTTTAAATATTTTTCAAAAAAAATAAAAAAATTATAAAGGGATGGCCTATCCCCATCTCATAAAGGGGTTGGATTATGTTAGGATTTCAATGGCCCTTTAGAAAATCGAACTGAACTATCCCTTTATATTATCTAGCCCTTAGAATTAGGGTCCAGTTAGGCTGCGCTTGTCCCAATTGACTGCTCTATAAGAGACGGAAAAAAAGAAAATAAAATTTAAGTTAAGAAAGAAGAGAAAAAAATAGTTGTATTTGAATTTACTTAAGAATTTTCAGAGAGAAAGGAAGAAGTTTTTTTTATTTTTTATTTTTTTAGTTTATAGAGAAATGAAATGATGGATTATTTAAAAATATTTTTGCAATAAAAACTTTGCACAAATCTAATAAGAAAAATAGAAAGAATGAATGGGGTAGGTATTATAAGAATCTCACAAAAGTTTAACTTCACCCAACCAATAATTGGTTCCTTTCCTCCCATAAATGGTCAGATTGCAAATCACTCGTATGAGTATGAGTGATGCTTCTTCCCTCTCCCTCTCCCCTTTGTTTTTCAAAAAAAAAAAAAAAAAAGAAAAAAAATCCATTAATTCCTTCTCTTTTTAAATCTCTTTATTTCTCCCAAAATTTATCCTCCCAAACTAGTTGTTTTTGTGCATCCTATGAAATAGGACATCACATTTTTTTTTTTTTTTTAACAGTATTGCGAGGAATGTATGTTTTGTAACCAGAATTCAGCAATTTCACGTGAATTTTGACCAAAAGAATTAATTGTACAAAGTTGGGGATAAAAAAGTTTTTTTTTCTAAAAAAAAAAGAAGACAAAATAAGAACTAAATTGAAAGGAGAAAAAAAAAGGGATACTTGCTCTGATTCTACGATATAAGACTTTAGCTTACATTTTACATGAATTAAAAAGATTAAATATTAAAATTGTATTTTATAAAAGTACACCCTTTTTTCTCTTTCTTTAATAATTATCTCTCTTCCTTTACAATAAATGAATGAATCTATCAACGAAGGATAAAAATGGAAAAAATATTTTAATGATACATTGAGAATTGTAAAACGACTTAAATTATAAAATAAATGAAACACCTTTTAGAACAAAAGAAATATCAATGACTAAATACATGATTATCTTTCTAATGTCCAAGTCTTTTTTTCCCCTATATATATTTTCATCAATCGATTATATTCTCAGGAAAGAATTCACTTTAAACAGAGTTCAACAGTTATTGGTAGATTATATATGATCTAAAGGACCAATTGTATCAAGCATTAAAAATGTTATGGATTAAAGATTAAATATCTTAGGGTTTAGTATATTCTTTTAACATCAATGTCATTAATAAAAATATATTTATAAAAATATGAGTGTCTATTTATTATTGATAATGTAGAAAATATAAAAAATGTGACGGAAGATCCGAAACCATTAAAGCTTTCTAATTTTTATATAGACCAAACTAAAGTTAAAAAAAAAAACCACTTCGCAATAAGTCCCATAATTAATTAGAAACAAATATGCTATAAATTAACAAGCCTAATCAACCTGGAAAAGCAGGACAATCTCAAGGAGGAAATGGCACGATAAAGTGTAATCAAGGGCACACAGGGAACTGATGTATATAGCACTGCCTCCATCCTGGCCTAATATAATTAACTTAATTATGAGATCACTAATAAACTATAAATCACAGCAACCACAGTGACAAACACAGCTGCACATGGAGGAATAGTGACTGAAGAAGAAGGCACAGTCTCCGTGGTGGCTCCTGGTGGGGTTATGGTGGTTCTGGGAGTTGCCGGAGGAGTGGTGGTAGATGGTGGTGTAGTGGTGGTAGATGGCGGTGTAGTGGGAGTAGTAATTCCACCACCACCTCCAGGTGCTGCCTCTTTCACATTGATGCTCAATTTCATTCCTCCACCACAGTGCCCAACCGCACCGCAGATGAAATAATGCGTTCCTGCCGTTTTCAAAGAGATTGTTGTGGAACCAGTGTTGTCTGAAGTAATGGAATTCCCCACTGTGCAAGTGCTGTAGTCACTTCCACTCACCTCATCCACAGTATGCCCACTTGGATAACTGAACTCTAAAAAAAATAAAAGATCATAATTTATTGATTTAATTGATATAATATAATTCTATTTTTATTCACTATTTTAAATAATCACTCCTAAAACACGTCAATAACACAATATAAGAGGGAGACAAGAATTGGATGTAGAACCTCTTGTTGCTCCGTTACAATGTTAAATTTCTACTTATTCTGAAAATTCAAAATGAGTTGATGAAGAAAGAGATATTGAATTTAATTATTTAACACTTTTTTCGAGCATGTGTGTATATACATATATACTTACTAAGAGAGTCACCGACGGTGAAGGTCTTCCCACTAGCCCAACTGTCAAAATCAACACCCAAAGCCCAACCGGAGGTGTCGCCGACATTGTAAACGGTGGCGAAACTTGGAACTGAGGCACAGCTGATGAAGAAGATCAAACACAGAATTGCAGGAGTGAAGAAGGTTGCCATGGTGCTTAATTGGTTGTTAATTTGGTGAGGAAAAAGAGAGGGGATAATGAAGGTGATGAGAAGAAATAGGGGGCCGTTTGTTTGTTTATATAATGACACAAAAGGGAAATAAGAGTTGTTAAGCTTAAGCTTTATAATTTGGCATGGTTGTAAAGGGACCTCAAATTTCATGGATTCTTTGGGGATAACTTCAGTTAGACTCTTTACCTACTACTACACTATTATAATTATTACTGCTGCCCCCATAAATATTTTCATTTTTCTTTTTCAAGAGAATGTGCAATAATAATGCACGGCTCTTTGTTTTTCTTATGATGTTCCATATTTGTTTTTCTCTTAGCATACGACATTGATATGCAGGTGCATGCTACCATACTTGAGTTGTACATGAGCCACAATCATGGAAGGAAAATATCCATTTTGAGGAAGAAAAGTGGGAAAAGGGTGAAGTTAGACTAATGTTGAATATTCGATTTTGATCGGAGAGGTTGGTGAAATTTTACTTTATTAACTTTTTTTGATAACTTTTCAATTTTCTTGTCATCTACATGTAAATGAAAATATTTTTCTAAGGAAATATCATATTCATAAGTTATACTACTTTCGTCCCAAAATATAAATAATTAGTCATCATTTTACATGGATTAAGGACTCTTAAATACACCTATGTTAAGACAAAAATGCCTCTTCTCTCTCCCCAATTATTAAGATTCTTTTTCTTTATAATAAATGAAAGATGTTATTAATGAAGGGGAAAATGGAAAAAGCATCATAATTATACCTTGATACTAGCAAAAGGATTTATATTGTGAAACGAATAAAAGTTTAAAATGACTTATATTGTGAAAAAGAAAAATATTCCCCTTGAAAGATATAATAAATACTTAATTTAGAGGTTTCGTACTTATTTAAAGAAATAACACATGTATTTTGTTAGAAAAACATATCAAAAGGTAAAATTTTTATCTTAAAAAAAAAAATTTACTTCTCTTTTAAATACATAGAGTGAACGTGTTCAAGTTTTCTTTTCTTAGTTAATTCTAAACAGTTATGTTTGACTTTGTAACAGAA
>JAOXNR010000031.1:5700569-5711719 GCA_028571225.1 Parsonsia alboflavescens
TTATTTTTGACTTTGCCCCCCCCCCCCCCCCCCCCCGCTTTTTTCTTTAAAAAAAAATTGTTGGGTTGAATTTGACTAAAAATCCAAAACATTTATAAATAAATTTATTTTTTCTTTATGCAACCAAGAAGTCCAATTATAGTGAAGCTTGTAAAGAATAATTTCACATTCTAATATTCCAGAAAAAGGTGTGAAGAAATTCTCGAACCTCATCATTAGACAAAGAACATGATTATGATATGAGCGGGAAGTTCATTAAAATACTCATAGAACCCACTCAATATCAAAGGACGAAAAGAGAGAAGCTAGAGGCCCTTTTAATAAAGAAACTACTCATTACATTTCAAAGTAGAATTATCTTCATCTGCCCAGTTGTCCTTGCGTGGGTAATCATGGCTGTTTCTTTCTTGATTTTTTTTTTTTTATAATGATAATAGTATTTAGTTAGCATGCAGTTTTACGGGCTACGAAAATCTGACAATTAAGACATCAAGAAGTCTGTGAAAAGACAAACTTTTTTTGGCAACTTTTCCCCATCTTTCCCATTATGTGTTTTCTTGTCAAGTTTTTTCCTCTCCTCTCTTCTTTTCTTTTCCTTGTAAGGAAGATTCATTAAATCCTTTGACATTTTAGAATTTAGAGTAAAAATTTGACATTTGTGTTCAAAAAGGTCTCACCTAACAACGCACTTAAAACCTTGAAAGGGTCCCTCCACATGCCAAACACAAGAATGCATCTCATTTACTTTTTGGTGAGTGAAAGTATCTGTGAGTGGTTGGGGCTGTTAGACCAGAAGGGTTTTGGTTTTGGACAACTGCTGCTCTGTTTCTGCTTTCTGAATAAAGAATAAACCTCATGGCACTAACAAACACGAGCTTATTTCAACTCATGAATCTTTGGTATTGCTGGAGATAACAATCTCACTTGTCCATTACAAACTGTATACTTCCCTCTTAATCAATCATTTATGATATTCGTCAACTCTTGCTAGCTTAGTGGTAAGTGACAATATTTGGAACCAATAGGTCTCAAGTTCAAGACACAACGAGAATAAAAGTACATTATCGATTTCGAATTCGAGACACGATAAGAATGGAAAATACGGAATCACTGTCTATTCTCCAAGAGAGAGGGTATAGAAAAGTTTAGGAGAGGAATGAGATCAATAAAAATAATAAATCCAGTGTCCCTCGAACCCTTCCACATCTCTAGACAAGTCAGGATGGCTATCCATTCTCGGCCTAAGGAGTTTATCAAGAGGTTAATCTCCAGTGTACCTCCACTGGTCCACCTCCCCAGAAAACTGGAATACGATATATGAAATTTGAACTCTAGATCACCAAGGGAGATGAATGATACAAGAAACTTACCTTCAAGATTCAACAAATAGCCCTTTTGTTGAATGGAATAGTAAAACAGGATTCAAATGTCCGATTCCAGTTGAGCACCACACTGAGATGATATAGAATTTCACAAAGCACATGTTACAAACAAATATACACACGAATAAAAGCAGCATTACCCACTGGAAACTTTTTCCTTTTTTCTTTTGCTTTTTCCTGGCATTCAGTCAAAGAATGATAACTTTCTAATAAAGAATAACTTTATAAGAGTAATAGAATCATTCTCATGTTTGAAATAACATCATAGATTTAGTTACAGACAAAGACATTCAACCTAATCTGACATATGAGCCAAAACAAGCATGGAAGAAATAATAACAATGTCAATCAAAAAGGATGAGTAGCTGAAGCTGCCAAGAAATGGGAAAGTTCCACCTAAAAAAAGTAACCAGCTAGGGAAAATTAGAAAAAAGACCTAAAATAGGGTAAACCGCAAGTGAACAGCTTAAATAAGCCATAAATTCTTATTTTGAGATGGCTCAGCTTCTTAATTCAATTGAATATTATGTCCATATTGGAAATTTCTTGTTTGCATCTTAAAGTGGCTGCACCTACAAGTAAATATGAAAAAGCATGAATAACACAAGATCCACAATGGATAAAATGTTTGACACAGTTAAGAAGAGTTAATGAAATCTCAAGAAATGATTGATTTCTTCAGAAACATTAACTGCACTACTCAATTTTGATGCTCATCTGGGAAGTGTTATTCAGAAATATTTTCTCCTAGAAGAGGAGAAATTTATAAAGACATTGCATCTAATAGATTAGCTTTTTGTAGCATGCAACAGTAATACCAGAATGCCATGTATTATTGTCATTCAGCCTCCACAAATAGAATCTCATATTTGGAAGGAGACTTCAAGTAAAATCAGCCATCCAATATACATGCAAATTCATTTTAGTCACTCTTCACACATTATATGAAGCACCGGAACAAAATGCAACCAATTTTAGCAAGCCTAACAGAATTAGAGAGGTATAAATAATCAAATTGCCCAAGGAAGCACCAAAATAAAATCCATTGATCAGGCATTCAAAACCAATAAAGAAACAGACTTGTCATGAGAAATGACTTCAATTAAAATTATGTTAGCATGTCAAAGTTAGCTTTGAAAATTGTGCTTCACATTTAATCCTTGATAATACATATAGAATGGTGCATACTGAGCACCTTATCTATCTTTTCTACTTATGACTTATCAACTTCTCTAACAGAGACAGAGATTACTTCCTCATACTTTGTGGATCTTTTATCATTAGTAAATCCTATGTCGCATAAGAAGTTACATTCCAGAATTCAAGCATCAATGCCTCTTTAACTATTATTCAAAAATAAGTTTCTTGATTTCACATGCTCCACAGAATTTACTAGTGAAAAAAGATTCACTATGAAGTATGTGAGATCAGATTGCATTATCCAACTGATTATGGTGTGTAAATTGTTTGTTTTAAAAACTCTGAAACCAGATCATGTTGTGTACTATGCCTTCTGCCGTTCTAGAACTAGGTGCTCCCCAAAGTCCACCAACATGATGGAGAAAGTCAAGAAACCATGCAAATGAGAATTTGTGCTATGATGGCAATGATACTCCTCAGAAAGTAGTTCCTTGAGATTTACCATATAAGAAAAGACCCCCTACGGTGCTCGTAGAGGTTAAACTTAACATGTCCCTTATCCAGTTTAATTATCTTCATAATTCCTGTAAAAACTTGGAGGAAACATGAAAAAATATTTCACAAGATAACAGAAGCATAATCTTCGAATTGTAGAAATTTAGACCTAAGCCAATTAGATGAAGTAATGCAATTTAAGTATTACCATCAGTAAACCATATCATGTAGTCAACCCAATGAAAGACCAGAAATAGTTGCATGGCATCACATAAATGTGGCAAAAGGTGATTGAAAAATGCAGCACTTCTTTTGTGTGGATCAAGCGAATAGGTTGTGTTCAAAAGGAACTATATTCAGATAGCAGCTACAGCTCCCAAACTTCGAGGAAGAAGACACTTTCTATCATCTTATTTTATACAGGCCTCCCCCTCCCCCCTTTCCTTAGAAAGTGCACGTGCCTCTTGTAAAATGTACCATTGGTACCCGCACAAAATGTACATGCATTCCTTTTTTGAACATTTTGTTTAGGAGTTATAGACACAGTCTCTATCAACAAGAAAGAGATAAGAAAACATATTCATTTGTAGATAGACTTCTGACGATTATTTTCACAATTTATTCATTCCATCCACAATCTAAAGAATTTTACAGGAGAATTGCACCGAGTAAACAGAGGAACTACAAGACATAGACAATTAACCAAACTAAAACCAATATAAAAACCAGCATAATTAGAAATTCAGATTCTCAACAGATTGAAAATTTGAAAAATTTTAAATCCCTGGAATGTAACAAGTTGCATAGTTTATAAACAATTCTAGATTGAAGTCTTTGCTGTTAATAAGAACACAACCATGTTTCTTCTGAAACTTTCTGAAAAGTATAAGAGCTTTAAAAGATTCTTAGAAACCACTATAGTGCATCAAATAAAATATCTTATTGTATACTGCATTGAGACACAGCCCACTTCAACCTGTACTGATATGTGAATGAACTTCTTAGGTGTCCGTCCTTTTATATTGTCTACATGTCTTAATATGAATTACATTTAGATTAAAAAAAGAAAGAAAGAAAAGGCCTTAGGCCTAGTGAATAACACTCCATCACCCATTACTAATGAGAAAAGATTTGTATTCAAATTCACTTTGTTACAAAGGAAAGATCAAACCAGAAAATGGCACACGAGCTCTGCAGTTGGTCAGGATTTGGTTCATGTTGAGAATGAAAAGAAGAAAAGAGATTTTGAGTAGATTTATTAATTTTTGGTTGGAAATGATCTGATGTTACATGGGTCCCATATGCTGAACAAATTAATACAATAGTACAAGTATAATTAATAACTTAGGGGAATGTGAAAAAATTCAAACTAAATCTATTAAATATGTAGAATGCAATATATATGTTCGGACTTTTGAGTTTAGAAGGCATGTTTAGCGAAAATTTGTCTTTTCAAGAATGAGTAGGGTGTGGGGGAAAAGTGGACCAAAGCTTTTGTCCAAGTATACCCTTAAGTTTCTTCAAAAGAATAAGCAAACTGAACAACAACGAAGTGTGAGGGAATGAAAATGAACTTGAACTCACAACTCAGTTCTGAACTTTGAGTTGAGAAGAATCACCATGAAAAAAAAAAACGAAGACTAAATGATTTACTTTCCTGGCTGTTCTGCCACTGGCATAGGTTTCTTATCTCATACTAAGTTCACTAGTTTTGAGCATTCAAATAACAAAAATGCTTATTATTTTACTTGGAAGGCAATTTTGACTAAATTTAACACTTATTCCAAGCATTGTCAAAATGAAACAGTTACAATAAACAGAAACATGAGGGATTATTAGAGAGGCATCATATTGCATTGGAGGGTGATGATGAATCTTTCTATTTATGTCCCTCCAGCCCACAGCTCAAACCCAAAGGATGGGGAAAAATTCAAGAATGATATGAGAAAAACAACTACAGTAAGCATGCACAGAATTCAGCTTAACAACTGTAATACAACACTTTGTGCAGGCTGCAAAATGAGAAAATAAATAAAAGAAATTAAGCTCATGGCTCTAAACTACTCCACCTTCAAATTTCATCACGTTTTTCTGATGGTTCCAGAGAATTTAACTCAGCTGTAGCACTATCAGATTGAAGATTTGTGTCCCGTCTTAAAAATCTTCTACTACGTGCCACCCTGAGTGGTCTTCCCATAAACTCCTGCAAAAATAGATTTCTAAGTAACTAACACCAAGGGTACAAAATCTGCACCACAATTCTAAAAAGAGCACCAAACAGTACAAATAAACCACACATAAGCACTCAAATTATAAGGCATGAGATGAAATAGCTCCAAATTACCTTCCCTTGAAATGCAGAAAGTACTGCCTCAGCCTCTGCCTTTGTATTGAAAGAAACAAAACCATATCCAGCAGACCTTCTTGGGTTATCCAGAAATATAATCTCAGCAGAAACTACATTTCCATCCTTAGAATTGAAGAATCCTTTAAGATCTTTAGCCCTGGCTTCAAATGGCAAATTTGCAACAAACAAATTGTGTATTGGAGACGGTTTTGGAGTTGATGGTATAGCAGGAATTGTCTTCTTTGGTTTACGTTTAGCCCAATTAAGCTTCAACAGTCTACCCTCATATTCCTACAAAATTGGCATCAGCATTGGTTTAGTACCACAAAATGCAACCTTATCAAATCGTTACAATGAATATGCTTACATACGATTCGAGATTGCTAAAAGCTTCCAGAGCTTCCTCCGGGGAACTCATTGTAACAAAAGCCAAACCCCTGCTTCTGGCCTTGTTATACATTGAAAGCTTCAACGAACACAAAGAAAGATAGCAAGAATGATTTCAGAAAATTGAACATTCAGCAATGATAGACAATTACTAGTACCCAGTAACACCTATTTTCTGAAAACTCGGAGAAAATAAACACACATAAAACCCCTTTATGACAGAGCAAAAAAAATACTCCCACCCCACCTTCAGGAATTGAATGTTATATAGTGTATTTTAAGCCGTCAGGAAATGAGCATCCCATTTCTTTAATTAGATAAATTTACTAAGAAAATTGAAAATTTTAAAAGGAATTAGTTCAAATTTTTCTTAAAATGCGGCATATTCAATTCCGTATAAGATATACAATTCAGAAAAGCACACATTAAATTCCAAAAGATTATACAAAATGCAAAAGCCCCTTTAACACAGTTATACATATAAAGACCAACCTCAATGGCTACGACAGTACCGTATTTCTCAAAAAGAGGGCGAAGATCTTCTGCAGTGGAGGTCCACGGAATATTCTGAGCTAGAAGCCTGGTTTTAGAAAATTCTTCCTCTTCTTCTTCAAGTTGTTCCTCTTTTTCTCCTCCTTCCACTAGTTTCGAAGTATGAGTAGCGGCTTGAGCAGCTTTGATGCACAACGGAGCATGAGACGGATAAAAATTCAGCCTTCGAGTTTCTGTGGAGAGATTTAGACTCAGTGAGAGAAGTGGGCAGGAAATGTTGGCATTGGGTTGCATTGGTTTGTGAAGGAGCGAAGAGAGGACTTCGTGTGTACAGCGCTGAAATGGAGATGGCAGATGGAGAAGGTGAAAAAACGCCATTGTTACGGGAATCAATCAAAACTTCCAAAGGGAGAACCAACTCTGCGAAATTCTCATCTAACAAGAACCGTAATTCGATTGTGTGATAGTTTCTCGAATGCGGTTTTTTATTTCAGAGCGGACAGGGAGAATGGATAAGGCAATAAAATTGATTTAGTTGCATTATTTACAGATATAAAATCATAGCTAAAAAGCATCATGTAGACATGCACCCTTCAACTTTTTAGATATATGGGTTTTGCATTCGAACTTTATTCGTTTCGTTTTAGTTGTAACAGAACAATGTCACGTGACAGTAAAATTGAATTTTTTAGTTATATGAGACCTTAGACATCTGTCCATTTTTAAAGTTTTGAAAAACATGGTTTTACTCAATTTTCTAAAAATACTTTTTGCAATTCTTAAACTTTAAACATCTCTTTGGATAGATAAACTTAGATAATCTTTTTAAAATAAAAAGAGGCTTTTAAATCCTTAGTATTCATTGAACAATTATAAAATTACACTTCCAATTAATCAAATTCTCAAATCCAACGAAGGTCTAGAGGAGAAGAGAAAGAAAAGAAAAGGAAAGAAAGAAAAATGTTATTACCCGAACTTGATACGTCAACCTTTTAAAATTGAGAGTCTCAAAACAAAACCTCATCCAAAGTTAAATTTTTTGAAAAAAATGCATATTAACCGAGTCAACTCTTGACCAAATAAAGATTTTGTTCATGTTTCAGTTTTTGAAAACTGAAAACCTTCTTCCTAAATTTGTCCCATATCCTATCACTAACACTTCATCAATCAAAGCTCAACCTTCAATCCGTCTTCCTAAGTAAAACCTAACCTACCCATTTAGTCGGTATCTCATCAACAAACTCCATTTCTTCGAGATGGATCTCAAACTAAGATAGATAATCAAATCAACATTCAAATTGATTATTGATGTCTATGAGTTTTTTATGTTGATTTGTATAGTGAGCAATCAGAATGATAATAAAAGAAGAATATAATTTTGAAATTTGAACAGAGGTCACTTGAGTCCACTTTTGATGCAAACCTAACTCTTAATTAGTTAGACCCAATACAATTATGAAACTTTGTCGCAGATAATTATTAGGTTTCAATGCTTAAACGTATATTAATCCAACATTGTTTCTCAAGAGTGAACCAATATCTCCAATAGTCTGACTTCACAGACAATCCAAACTAAATTGTTTGATAAATCAGAAATTCAAAGAAGAACTAAAGAAATAAAGAATGTTATCGAATCTCAAAATATATTGATTCAATTGCATTGTCTTGAAATAATAAAGTCCTTTTTGTAATTATTACAAAATACCTAATTGAATTAAACTAATAATAAAATATTAATTTAAAACATTCTAAATAATATTCTAATTGAATTAGGAAAACAAATAATTAAATATTATCAAGTCAAAATTATTTGACTAGAGGATTAATATTGACTAAAATATTAGTCATACTTTAGATGAGACTCTACATTCCAATTGATTCCAAGTTGGAATGGAATTCGGTGATGAAGAAATGAGATGATGAATCGGGCCAAAACTTGAGATAACCATTACCTAGAATCCAATTGGAAGATGAATTCGGTGATGATGGTAATTCGATCGAATTGAGTCATTTCAACCGGGGAAGGGAGTCTTCACCGGTGCTTGAGAATCAGCGGGTTCAGTGAAATAAAGAACACGACCGGTACTTGGAATTCATGAAGAGACCGGTGCCTGTAGAAATAAAAGCTTCAACAGGCGCCGGTTGTTTTTTTTCTATAGCCGGTTGTTTCAACCGGCGTTGCAGTGTTTGATTGGCGTCGGTGGCCTCATTAGGAATCAAATTGATATTTACATGTTTTTGCCTTTTTTTCCTTCTTTGTGAGTCTTTTTCACTTCAAATTCGATATCTAAGCTTTTCTTATCATACAATAATATTTTATTAATTTGGAATTCACCTTTAATAATCTTTGGATTTTCAAATTGAAATTCTTTTTCTCATTCTTGGACAAATTGAATTAACAAATTATTCAACACATTTGTTCTCGAACAGATAATTAAATCTTCACTTCAAGCACTTCCTTGAACTCTATCAAGTTTAGAGGTGGCCAGAATCTGAAGTCTAGCTTGGAATGGCATGGCAAGAGGCAGATCTGGCACTGACCAATAAGGGCAAGCCTTATGCAAATTGATGATCAGCAGCGGTCAAGAGCCACTCAAGCTCACGCTTGCCCCATAGGCAGCCCTAGTGAGCATCACCTTGGCTGTCGCAAGTCCCAACGAGCAAAAGCATGACTTAAGCACACACGAGCAATGGCTGCAAGTAGTTTGGGGTGATAAAAGATCTGGTGGGAGAGCATATCGGGTGACCAGATCTGGAATGGTGACAACAAAAACAAGGAAGGGGAATAGGGGAATATCGGCGATAGGGTTGGGTTGCTTGAATTTGTCATCCCCAATAAATGATAAAAATTAAAAACAACATAACATAAATATACCAATACAGTACATAAATAATAGAATCTGTTTACAGATAAATGATCCGAACCCACTGAATTCACAGAGTGTCCTTAAGACAAAATTGTTCACCCACAACGTACCGGGTTACAGGAATAAGAGTTTCCCAAGATAGAATGGGTTCCTCTCTCTAAGTTGGTACAGAACTTTTAATCGAGACCTACGAACACAATTTTGGAAAAAATCACACAAACGGAGAAGAAGAAGATGCAGAGTGCTCTTTTTCTTTTTAATGTTCTGTTTTTATTCTGTATATTTTCTATAGATACAGAGAGGCTTTTATAGGAAAAATTTTCATGAAATGAAAAGACATAACTTTAAAAATAATAGCTGCAACTTTTTTGAATTTGAAAAGAAAAAATGTAACTCTTGAAACATAACTTTTGTCTGAACAAACATATTACTTCTCATTCATTACTAAATTAGATTCCAACAATCCCCCACATGAATGAGAACTTCAGATGTCTCCTTAGGCTTGTGTATGTATGCACGAAAAAACATTGTGCGATTATTTTATGAGAATTAATTGCATTCGGGTTAGGTAGTCGAAACTTTGAACCTGCCCTAGTGAGACTTATCGGACTTATAGTTAATCGGTAGAACAATGTCTTTGAACTGTCAACTTTAATGTAAGTATAGACAACAAGAAACACACAATTTTCTCTTTCCAAAGTTGGTTCTCACTGTTGTGTTCTTTCTGGCCATGAACACCGCCTAGTTTCAAGAGTGTTTTAGAGAACCGGCCTTGTCAATTCTCATAGAAGTGGAACACTTCCACTCGCGTAGGTGATTTCTGAATTCACTTTAATCAATTCAGAATCATTAAAAGTCTTAGCTTAGCCTGCCAATTTTGTACTGTTGAGACAGGAATGGGTAAGAGTTTAACAGTACTTTTAACGGTCAACCATAACTTTGTTTTCCCTTTGAACCTAGATCTTGGGATCTCCAATCAATTAGGTAGGGTTCCGCTATAGTGGCTCATAAAGGCCTTAGCCCCATTCCTCTTGAAGTTCTTTCAACTGCCTCTCTAGTTAAACCTTTAGTTAACGGATCCAGATCCGTAATGTTTTCTCTTGATTTCACAAAGTCTATTGTGATAATCCCACTAGAAAGTAGTTGTCTAACAGTATCGTGTCTTCGGCGTATATGTTGAGACTTACCGTTATACATGACATTCCTTGCTCTGCCTATAGTTGCTAAACTATCACAGTGTATACAAACACCTGGTATTGGCTTAGGCCAGTTAGGAATATCTTCCAAAAAATTCCGAAGCCATTCTGCTTCTTCACCGGCTTTGTCTAAAGCAATAAATTCTGCTTCCATGGTGGAACGTGTGACACACGTTTGTTTGGATGATTTCCAAGACACTACTCCACCACCAAGTGTAAACACATAACCACTCGTTGATTTTGTATCGTGTGAATCGGTAACCCAATTTGCATCACTATATCCTTCAAGTACTGCAGGACAAGTAGTGTCGTGCAAAGCGTATTTCCGAGTATACTTCAAATAACCTAGTACACAGTACATAGCTTTCCAATGCTTTTCATTTGGATTTGTCGTAAACCTACTGAGTTTACTTACCGCATAAGCCATGTCTGGTCTAATGCAGTTCATGACATACATTAAACTGCCTAATACACTTGCATACTAATTTTGATTCTTTCCTTCACCAGTATTTTTAGCAAGATGTAAATTAACATCTATCGGAGTTTTCACTGATTAAACTAGATTCTTATACTTGTCAAGAATCCTTTTAATATAATGAGATTGGGATAAAGCAAGCCCTTTGGATGTTCTTTGGATTTTAACTCCTAATACCACATCCGCGACTCCCATATCTATCATCTCAATTTCACTTGCGAGCATTTGTTTAGTGGTCTTGACAATTTCACTACTATTGCCCACAATAAGCATATCCTCTACATACAAACACAAATAACAAAACTATCACGAATGTGCTTAACATATACACATTTATCACATTCGTTATATTTAAAACCATTCGATAGC
>JAOXNR010000031.1:5711819-5736182 GCA_028571225.1 Parsonsia alboflavescens
TTAATCCATGCTTTCAACAAACTACAAAATCGAAGTTAAACAACACACAAGATCAAGGTTCAAGTGAAGAAAACCTACCGGGAAGTGAAGGAAGAGCCGCGTCGGTGACAGAGTGAAGATGGATCGCTGCTGGGAAGGAGTGAAGATGAGTGGAAGAAAATGAGAATGGAAGAGAAGGGGAAAGAAAATGAGAGCGGAAGGAAGAAAGAAAATGAAAGTAAGGGCTTCTTCTCGGTTTGGTGTGGAAAGAAAATGAAAAATGCAAGTGAGTTGAGTTATCCGATGAATTACTATGGAGATCCGGCTTTCGAGAAGTTTAGTATAGTTGGATATAAAATCGGGAAGAAGATGGTCATAAAACAAAAAATAAAAATTTACATTGCACTAATGTTTTATTTACAATATAAAACAAAAAAAAAAAATTACAAAGCGGTCTCCTATCCGCTAAACCGCAGCATGACCCAGGCCATCTCATCCTTAATGTGCTGCGCCATAGAGGTCGTAGAAGGCAATTTGGGCATCTCATTCAGATGCCCTCTCATCAGTTGTGACATGTAATAGCACACGTAAGCACCGCAGCTGGTAGTGTCAAGCTGAATAGGGATGGAGTGCACCGAGCTGTCAGGCGGGTCAAAGAAAACTGCAGTGAACGTCTCGATCGGGGAACTACCTATCTTGTCATAAAATCCGACCTGTCAGAGTCATCATGGAAGCATCAAGCGGACCGGCTCCATCAAGTCAAGTCGAGACTCCTTTGCCTCAATCGATGGTTTCGGATCATACAATGTGATCCGAGACCCATGAAGATCGACCCGGAGTAGTACCCAATGCTCATGGTGGCAACAGGGCATCAATATCTATATACAACACATTACATATATTAAATCAATTATTATAAAATAAATCATAATTTAAATCTAAAGTTATGTACAAAATGAAGTAAAATACCTCTACTGCGTCCCACCATGCTACCTCTCCTGTGTCAACATCTCCCCCGACCCATTCACACACATATTCCTCGAAGACGTAGGTCGACGATTCCACTCCAGATGCTTTAGCCTCCTCCCATGCACCTCGGATAACACTCTGTCATTGGAGTTAGTTACAAATTGATATGGTAACTACAGTAAATGAAATATAGATCAATATAATTTTTTAACTACTTACGTATAAGTATGCCTTGGCGAGTGCGAAGCGGAACCGAATCTGGTAAATTGATGGGGCCTCTGCTGTCGCTCTCCATAGTGAAGCCATGAACCCGTCCACCTAGTCATCCTCAATATACTCCATCATATTCCTAACCCTCGCAGGTTAGCCTTGACAAATGACAGGATCCCTCCGATCATGCGCCTATCACAAAATTTTGGATTAGAAAAATAAACCAGAAAAGTTTTAAAATGCAAATTAATCATAAAAAGAAAGTAAATTACCTATCTAAACTTTCGGAGCTGCAAAAGTCATTCAACCGTGCCCGGTCTAGAGTGGACTGATCCACCAAGGTAGCCAGAATCTCCCTCTGCACCTCTTCCACTCGAGTCGTCCTCGCCGCTTTCATCCTCGGCTTCTTCCTTGGCCTCAACGACTCAATGTGATGGGCCGGGTCAGTATAAGGTGATCGTACACCTATGGACGGGACCTTGACCCGACCTGTACGGCCAAGCTCCTAATAAAATCAATTACTGAATATGAGAATTCATATAGAATTACTTAATAATAAAATGAACGAGTAATAGAGACTAAAATTTACGATCCAACGATCCAAATTTTACCTGGATAGTGGCGATTGGAGTCGGAGGGCCTGGAGCTGGAGCCGGAGCCGGGGCAGGCTTCGGAGTCAAAGCTAGAGCCGGAGGGTCCGGGGTCGGGGCCAGGGCCGGGGCTGGAGCTGCAGCTGGAGGGTTCGGGGTCGGGGTCGGTGCCGGAGCTGCAGCTGGAGGGTTCAGGGTCGGGGCCGGGGCTGGAGCCGGAGGGGTCGAGGCTCTATCCTCTGCCCGACTAACAGGTGCATCGACCTATTACGTAAAAAATATAAGAACCATTTTCAAATTAAAATTTAGGGAAAAAAAACAGTAACTAAGATTAATATGAGTTTTCGATACTACATTTACTTGAGTGGTGTCGTCGGGGACTATAGGAGATGTCGGGTGGGGGGTAGCCTGCGAAGGGGAATCATGCCTCTCCAGCACATCGAGCCTGTGCTTGATATGGGTGAGTCGCTTCAAGATACTAGCTTGCATTGTCCCGATCTGTGTGGACCCCTGGAGTAATTGATCCCCAAGCTGATGTAACAGGAGCTCGACCCTGGCCATGGGTAACTCCGCCACCAAAGGCGACAGTAATTATAAAATCGAGTTAGAATCTATCTGTATTCGTTTCTGAAGGGGGGTGGGGATTTATTTAAATAGGAAGAGGTATATACCTGACGTCGACTCCTCTCGTGTGAAGAGGGGATGGGAGAGGGATGTCTGCTCACCTGAGCCTTTGCCGAAGGACTCGACCGTGAGGCCTCGCTACCGGATCTTATCAGACTGATTGAACGATCTCAATCAATCCTCTGCTCAGCCGAATCCCGATCAGGACGTGGGATCTAAAATAAAATAAAAGAAAAATATCAACGATCTCCGTATTTATCTTTATACAAAATGAACTTAAATTTTGGAAATTGAGATTAATCTTACCTGATAGAATGGCGGAACCGACAATCCCTGTCCGCATGCCCCCCAAAATGAGCTGGGTAGATAATTACCCTAGCATGTCGCTACAATATATGGGGTGCGGTCGAAATCGATCTAGTACAGCTGCTACTGCTCCGCCTGATCAGCCTCGATATACGGGGAGCTAGCACGGGAATGTGATTGGCAGTTTGACTTAGTGATAATAACTAATTTATAAATAAAAGTGAACATTGATAAGGTATTAACTTACCTGGTCAAGTAGTTGAGGCCACACCCCTCTCCCAAGTTGGGGAATCGAAGGGCGAGGCACCTCGGGCGTCGTGGCCCTTCATGGAAGGAACGCAGTTCAGAACGCAGGGATGGGAAATGATTGTATACCCACCACTAATTAAAGATAAGAATAAAAAAATTTCAAATCATTATTTAGAGAGTTAAAAAACACTATTGATAAATGAATGTCATTAATAATATGAAAACTTACAAGCAATACCCAATAGTTCACGTACAAGTGTCTCTTCGGGGAGTCCTCCTGGATGGCCTGTCGATAGGAATGCATCGTGTGGCTCCATCTAATCATTCTCCATGGGAACGACTCCACAACCTCCAGCAGTCTCCATACGTAAAAGGGTATATCTGCAGTCGGCTCTCGGGTCAAGATCCAATGACCTATGATGACGCTATATGCTAATCTGAGGGTAATATCAACCGACAACTGTCCCACAGCCATGGCTTGCCACCTCTGCAAGACTATCCGTGGAGGAACCGGATTCACCCCAATCAATCGAGCCATGGCTCCATCCTAACTCAGTCCTCTCTCAATAATATGCTGGTCTACTATCCCAAAATGTAGACCGGTCAGGAGAGGGTACTCTTAGAGGCCTAGTTGGTGTAACCGGCCTCCAATGAAGAACCACATCTCATCGGGCCGGGCACCGTCCAGGATGACCTCCCGTCTCAAGATATGAAGCGCAGCCCTGGAATAGTACGCTCCACGATAAACGGGAAGATCCACCATGTATCGGAAAGGTCCCCTCTCAAAGCGCTCCAAAGCTCCATGTTGCCGTAGTAGGTCCAAGGTTTGTGTAACGATCAAAAACTTCGCATGTGCGCAAAGCGTGTTCCCAGTAGGCACAGCGGGATCGTGTCGGTATTGAAAGGTGTGATGAGTGGGATCCATATCTCTGCAGTTTAGTTTCTAAATTAGTTAATAAAGAATTTCGAAACACAGAAATAATTTCTAAACACACTCAAGGCATTTCGAGATACGGTTTCTAAATTAACCCAGACTTTCAATAACATTTCTTTCAACACGTAACAGACATTTCGAGATACAAAGTAAACAATTCGAGATACACAGTACTCATTTCTCAACACTAAGTCATTTCAAGACACAATTTATACATTTCAAGACACAAACTAAAAATTGCAAGACACAATCAAACCCTTTCAAGACACACAATCAAACCCTTTAGAGACAGACAGAATCAAACAATTTCCAGAAACAGCAAACACATAACAAACAATTTTGAGACACAACAAACAATTCGAGATAAAAAAAAACAATTCGATACAGAATCTACAATTTCGAGACATAACAAATTCAAACAAATCAATCGAGATAGAATCAACCCTTTCGATACACATCCAACAATTTCGAGACACAAAGAAAACATTTCGAGACAGTTGCAAACTACTTCAAGACACAACAAAAAATTTTGAGACGGATTCAAACAATTTGGAGACTCAGTTGCAAACAATTTCGAGACACAAATAATAATTTAGAGACAGATCCACAATTTCGAGGCTCCAATAAACAATTTCGAGACACAAACAAACAATTTCGAGACAACAAAACAATTTCGAGACACAACCAACAATTTCGAGACACAACCAAACAATTTCGAAACACAACAAAACAATTTCGATACACAACCAAACAATTTCGAGACACCACAAAAAATTTTGAGACACCACCAAACAATTTCGAGACACAACCAAACAATTTTGAGATACAATTTCAAATTCATGCACAATTGTCCGAGACAGTTGTAACAAAATACAAAATCTAAGTAAACAACATATAGCCTATTCGACATGAAATAAATGTTTAAATTTGAAGAAAACCTACCGGTAATGGCAGCTACAACGACAATGAAGTGATCTTCCGGCGAATGGCACTGTCGGGAGTGTGGATTCTACTGAAATGTGTTGCGAAAATGGAATGAGGGGTAGCTTCGATTGGGAGTGAAGAAAATGAGAGTGGAAGAAGGGAAAGAAAGGAAAGAAAATGGGTGAGAGTAGAAGAAATATGAAGAGTGGAGAAGAAGGTGGGGAGTCGGTCTCGAAATGGGAAGAAACAGAACCGTTGGTGCCCTTGTCTCGATTTGGGTATAAGGGTAAGGACGTAATTTTTCATTTCTATTATAATTTTTATTACCCAAAAATGTTTAAATTGACTTTTGGGTATAGGTTGAAACTTTGGCAACCCAATTGGATAGAATTGAAATATTTTTAGAATTTGGATAAAATTGAAATTGGATCAACCAATTTGGGTATATTTGGGAATTAACAGCATGTAGACGGGTTCTCAATCTAGTTTTTTAACCAAAACTAAACCTGAAGAACCCCATCCCAAGCCGATTGAGTTTGATAAAAAGGTTATTTAAAAATTTTTTGTGATTTACTTAATTTGATTATTTAAGAAGGATTAACTTTTTATTTTTTTAATAAAATGTCTTGGATGCAAATGGATTAACTTTTTCTTTTTTAAATTAAATGGTTTGAAGTTCATTTAACTTTATCCAAAACTATTTAATTATCCAAATTATCATCCCTACACTAGCAAATAAAAAGGACAGGACCATCCTAATATCAACATCTCTAATTAAATTATCTTTTAATCTAATTTATCAATCAAGAACAT
This sequence comes from Parsonsia alboflavescens, assembly GCA_028571225.1. Taxonomy (NCBI): domain Eukaryota; kingdom Viridiplantae; phylum Streptophyta; class Magnoliopsida; order Gentianales; family Apocynaceae; genus Parsonsia; species Parsonsia alboflavescens. Next base: position 5,717,418 of record JAOXNR010000031.1, read on the forward strand.
GAAGTGTGAATATGTACTAAAATACAAATGTCAGCTAATAGATTGTGGGAGAAGAAAATTGCCGGCAAACCAAAATTGCGACAGATCTTAGTTCATATTTACTGTCGATGGAAGATCATTAACTGTACAAAAATAGAAGAAAGCAATCCTGACTTAGTCCAGTAAAACTACCACAATGATGGTTAAGATCCGACTTTTCCTAAAAGAAGAAGAGTAAAACTTGACCAACATATGTAAATCAGAAATTTCTCATCTCAGTAGCACAGTTGGCATTTGTTTTACAAGAATCACAAAGAGATTTTGCTATAAAAGAAGGGAGTATACATCAACTCTGGAGAATTATCTTTTACAGTTGGCTGCACTTGTGCATTTGGGTTTCAAGAGTGTACTGATGCGAGGCCAAGGGTGACAAGGGCCGTCTTATTGAATCAACAGCATCACTAAAATCAATCTTCTTCTCAACAGGGCTGCTCAGTTTATAAGTAGATTTCCTCTTGTAGCTCTAGAAATACAGAGTAGTTTAAAAATTCGTTGAACAGCAGTCATAAAACAAGTAAACAGAGACAGGTAGAGGTAACAAGCAACTTATCAATGTATGCACAAAACAAAAGTCTAATGTAATTATCTGTTCTTCATTTGTAGCTTACCTTTGTTGAATCACTGCCAGAAAGTTTACCACCAGAACCTGGGGGCTTGTCTCTGAGCAATTGCCTCATTAGCCTTTTATTCTCTTCATCCAATACATTGTTTTCGTCAAATAACACTTTCACCTGAGTGCACAAGAAATTTCTTAGTTACTGTCAAGCTCCAACATGAAATTAGGCAATAATTTCTCATGCCAATAATGGTACCTCGTTCTCTGCTTTATGAAGGTTGACCGTTAAATGCTCTTTGTCTTTTTCCAAAGTCTTAACCTCAGCAACCAGTGCTAGTACTTTCTGAGTTGATGGGTTCAAGCTACAAAGTACCCACAAAAGAGCAGCAAAAGTGTTAAAACAATCAAAGCATTTTAATGACTCAAAATTCAAATGTAACTGAAAATAATACCATGGTTTATCACAGTTTACAAAAATGACAATATCATCATCACAATTTAAATATAACTGTAAAGTTACCTATTCCACATTTTTAGAATCCTTTGACAGACTTCCACTCCTCCATTGGCCTCTAGGAATGAACGTGCCCTTGTTGAAACTTCTTCCTTCCCAATTGCAGTAGTTAGGAGTGACTTAAGTAAAAATTCTTCAGTTTCTGTATCCTCAGTTGACATACAAGCCTTCAGGTATCAGTAATACATGATGGTCAGTCTACAAATAAACTTTTGTTGATAGGTTTCAGAATTTATCGGTTTACAGGATCAATTGACATCTAGAAATAACTATAAACAACAAAATCTAGATTAACATAGAAGTGCTGTGCTTGTGCAGAAAGAGAGAACACATAATCTTACAGCTAAAAGAATCGAAAACAGCAATTAAAATATGTAAATAGCTAATCTGCTGGCATCCACCTCACGCGGAATACTGCCGATCAATTTATAAATAATGAAACAGTTATTATGGCAGTTCATCTTTGCATAAGCCATTACTCTCAAGAACCACAGTTTCCCCTACAAAATAAGGGTAAAAAGAAATGCTTAGGAACATATTTGTCCCAACAAAGCAACATCAATCCATCTTAATAAAAGAAGCTAGGAAATTGATCCCCCCTCCACAAACTCTATCAATCAGCTTTAATTTCAAGCAGAGCTTTTTGAAGATGAAATCTAGATCACTACAGCTATACAGCTAATTAGCGATTCAAGTTTATTGATTTGGTTGCATTACAATTAGAATGGAGAGTGTAGAGATCCAGAGCACACAAGAAAGATTCTGATGTAGTACACTCTTGAACATCAGAACTTCCCCAAAGTCGATGGTTTGTACAAGAAGCACAATTATGGAATGCATTGAACTACAAGATAAAGAATAATATGTGGTTCTAAATGAAGATCAGAATAACAAATCAGAACAGAAAAGAATTATGAAATTTTTTTGAACAGATTCTGTAAAGTAAAAGTAAAAGCAACTTGGTTCTACATAATATGCAATTGCTATTAAGTTTTGTCAATGTAATTGTATAATGAATACCAAGAGGATGCTCGAAAGTCATGTAAATATCAATTAGAACAATTGGCAAACTTCAAAAATATACCAGAAAGCTGAAAGTGCATGGAACACAAAACCAAAATATAGTCTCCATTTGACAACCAAGTCTATGCAATTAGACAGGATTAAACTGGATGATCAAACTAAATGAAAATTTTCCTACCTTCTAAAAAGTATTCTGTGATTAATTTAAAGTCAGTCTGGCATAGACCAGATACATGGACAATCTTCTCCAATATTTTCTCTTTATATATGTATATCATGAATAACTTGGTACTTACAAATCTAGGTAAACTTTGACATAAATTCACATTCTTCCAAGCTACATTAACAAACACAAGTTTCATCTCAAGAAATTTCAAGCAGCCACAGTAACCTTAGGTCATTTGTCCCAATTGTATAAAAGTGTCCTGGCCATTCCTTGGAACTTTATTAGATAAAGGCAGTATATAAAGAGAGAACAATTTGTCTGCATTCAGGGACAAATAAATAGAGCTTCCAAGTTCTTCAATAAAATCTGATATTAGTATTTGTTCCATGAAGCTAAGAGCTTTAATTTTATTCTTTTAACAAAACAATTGAGATAATTCAAGCATCTCAACCAACTGCTAGGATACATTGATTCTTAGTACATTCATTTGAATCATATCAAAAGTTACTCTTCTACTACCTCTAGCAAATGATTGAAACGTTATTTCTCTAAATTGATAATTTAGATTGTTTGTTTAAATAAAACTTACTACTCAAAGCTTTCCAACTACACATACAAAAATGACAAAGCATAACAACCTACAGCTAGTTTCAGTATAATCAAGAATCTTACTACACCCACTTTTTAGAATATTTTCTGTTCCAGCTCATTCTTTTCCTGTGCATAAGTTCAAGTTTTTTTATTTCTACTTTTTCTTTTTCTTTTTTTTTATACTTTTTTTAATACTTACACACTATCAAAAAGGATTTACATTCAGGGGAGTTATCCTAAGATTCCTAAGTATGCCGGCCATCGTGCTCTTGTCATTAAAGCAGAACTAGATAAAAATATGAGAAAAGTCAGTACTGAAGAGGCATTAACCACGGAATGCATGTCAATCATCATCTTCTTATTTGATTTTTCAGATAGCAGCTATATTTTGATGATTGTGCTATTCAAATATTAGGGTGAGGATGTTTTATCATTATTTCTTTTTACAATTGCAGTTGCATCAGAACCAAGAGACAGTATCATCAAAACAAGGCTGGATAAATTTTCATTCGTACTTGCTACAGATTTTCAGTATTCAAGATTCAAAAGAAAGCATTTCTCCACTAAAATCAAGTGAAACCATGTAAATTACCAAGGGAGAGTATCATCAAAACAAGGCTGGATATATTTTCAGTCGTTCTTCCTACAGATTTTCAGCATTATAGACTCGAAAGACAAGCATTTCTGCACTAAAATCAAGTAAGCGAACAATGTAAATTCATTCATACTTCTAAGTTAAAGTTGTTCTCTCTAATTATAGTTACATTCAGATCACTAAATTATCTTTCCAGACAAAATTTAAAATGACAGGGGAACTGATTTAACCAAGGCATAAAAACAGTATTTCATGAAAAAGAAGAGAAAAAAAGGAAGACAACTACTTCTTGTGAGGTATGTTCAGAAAATAATAATGATTAGCCGTTGATTTATCATTGAAAAACTTTAATATTTAGCCATTCAAATTTCAGAATCAATCCCTTTGGATGGAATTATACCTCCTGTCTTTTTATTGTATACCATTCAAAATTGACACTCATTCTCCACTTAAATTGTTTTCATTAACACTACAAATCTTTGTCCTGATTTCATAGTTCATAGTTACATTCTGATTGAACCACACAGAAACATGGGAATCATGAGAAACGAAAGAAGATTTACCGACTGTGCCTGATATTGATTCTTTTGAAATTGCAGTTCATCTGATAACCTTTTGACCTCCTCCTCCAACCGGTGAACCCGAATCTCAGCCTCCTTCGCCCTCTCATCCGCCTCATTTCCAAAATCCATCAGAGCCTCACGATCATGATCATACAATGAGCACTCCTTCTCCCACCTCTTACACTGTGCCAATAAGTTAGTACACTCCGTAGCCAATTTCTGATTCTCCTCAACAAACTTCTTCAGTGCTTGCGCATTCATGGTCGCCTCCGCCTTCAATTATACAGAATGATATTTTATTAATTCCAAAAAAAAAGAGACAATTTTAAAAATGAAAAACTTTGAGTAAAGAAGAAAAGAATTTCTAACCCTAGCGCGATCGATGATTTCCTCTTTTTCTTTGATTTTAGACTGGAGATGAAATAACTGATTGCAAAGTTGACGTCTGGCTTCCTCAGAGGCACGAAGCTTCATTTGAAGCGTTCGTGTTGATACCGGAAGGCCAAGAGTATGCTGGATTGATTCTCGAATGTAATCTTCTGTTTCTTGCGAAAGATCCATTCTTGAATGTTACCAAAATCAATCACAAACCCTAAAAAAGTGCAGAAATCTCACTTTAACCCAAAATTCCACCAAATGAACCCTAGAGGCGTTGATAGAGATGGAAAGAAAGAGGGAGCGCGAGCGAAGCAGAGGGGTTTTGGTCTGGAATTTGAAGTAGAATTCGAACGAGGGAAGCTGGGAAGGATGGAGAGAGGGAGAGCCGTTAGAGATTACAACTTTTTAAAATGTGGGGATACAAGCCAGAAGCCCACGCGCCCATCCACCACTGGACGCGTTTCCAACATTTTACTTTTCACTTTGCTTAAAGGCTGTTTTATTATTTAAAAGAGTAATTTGATGATTAAGGATCGAATTTTTTATCTTATCTAATTTTTTATCAATTTTATATTTTGGTTCTTAATCTATTTTTTTGTCATGTTGATTCTTAAATAAATTATTATGAAATAATTTGATTTTTCTAAAGATATTTTTTAAAAAAACTATCAAAAAGTTCAGTTAATAACTTCTTGACCAAACTAACATGAGCAAATTCAATACTATACTATTCAATTGGTCAAAAACAGGAATTAACTAAAAATTTTTTGAGCTAAATTTAGGTTTTTGACCTAACTAAATTCCATTTCTTGTTAAGGCAGAAATCGAAATTTAACTCGATAGGATTTCAGTTAGTATCTATTTCTGAACAATTAAATAATGTAGTACATAATTTGCCCCTATTAATTTGATCAAGTGGTTGTTGACTTTGTGCTATCCAAAAATAAGGTTATAAGGACCCAGTTGTCAATAATACTTTGTTTGAAAATCAACATAGCCAAAAAAAAAGTTAAGGATCAAAGTGCAAAATTGATCAAAGATTAGGTCTTTAAATATCCAATTATTCTTGTTTTATGAAAATTTGATAAATATTTCTCATTATTTCTTTTTACTATTGTTCTTAATTAAAAAAATTATCTTAAAAAACATTTTTATATCTGTAATTATTATTGTAACTACATAAGTAATCAAAATTTTATATATATATATATATATATATATATATAGAGAGAGAGAGAGAGAGATGGAGGGGGGGTGGGGGGAGAGGGAGGAAAATGTTATAGAATGCACTAGTGTACTTTACATAGAGTGTATAGATAAGTTTCTAACGATCGAAGTTAACAGTCAACATTTGATGTATATCCATATTTAAATTTCATCTTTAATCATATATTCAAACTCAAATTTTTTTTTTAATTATTAAAATTTTCATTATCCTTTATCCTAAAATATAAATCAATGTTTAATATGGCTTAAGTAGATTAAGAACATTTAAATAAATTATATTATACATGAAATACCCTTAAATCTCATTTGTCTCTCGATATATTTTCTTTCGACATTATATAAACAGCATAACTAACAATGTAACCACGAAAGTTTCACTTTTTTTCAGTTTGACCATTAAAGTATAAAATCAATTAGTTTAACCATTATACTTTTACAATTTTAAACAATTTAGCCATTATTTTACATTTTTAGAAAATTTAGCCACTCTACAATGGTTCAATTAAATATTAATCACAAATGTAATCAATCTTCAATAATAATGTCATATGACTTTCCATGTCATAAAAAATATTCATATTTGGCTGAGAAAATCTTCATAATTTTGTCAAAATTTTTTTATATAATTTTATATTGACACATGATTTAAATGATCTTGAATAAAATTTTACCCGTAATTTAGTTAATAAGGAAAATTTTAATGACATGTCGAGCGACGTGATATTATTTACAAAAATTGATTACATTTGTAACTGTTATTTGACTGAGCAACCATAAAGTTATTAAAATGTCTCCAAATGCAAAATATAATGATTAAATTGATTAATTATATAGTTCAATAATCAAAATGGAAAAAATGATAACTTTAGTGACCACGTTATTAGTTAAGCTTATATATCTCTTCAATGACAATGTTTTTATTTTCTTTCAATCAATTGACAGGAGCAAGACATGGAACTCATGGATAAGTTTTTTTCCAATGACAAAAGTTCTCTACAATAATTAAGGATGACGAGTTTTTTCTTTTTTTTTTTTTTTGGCTATATACTGTCCCTCTTTGTAGATCAAGAGTGATACTCACTTACTCTTATCGCCTTTTGAATTTGATATCTTCTAATTCCAAATTAGTTTAGTTACGCACTAATAAATTAAAAAGGCTTGACAACGCTGATGTCCATTTGGAGAAAGATCCGAATCAAGAAGGAAAGGGAGAATCCTTATGGAATAATGGAAATCCGACCTCATGGATATGGCAAAATGCGGATTATTTCAAGGTTTCCATGGGTGAGTTTCTCTAAGTTTCCCATTCGGATTTTTATGCTGATACAATCAAAAAGTGGCATTTAAAAGAGGATGAAATGAAAGGGCATTATCTATGTTTTCAAATCAATAGGCAAAAGCTTCGTGGTGTTGTCTTTGCCATGGAAACAGCGAATGTAAAGCTTCTCGGAACCTCAATGAGTCCATATGTGAATCGAGTTCAATTTGCCTTGAATCTGAAATTGATCAAATATGAGTTGATTGAAGAAACACCAGCAAAAAAGAGTCAGCTTCTCCTTCAATCCAACCCTGTTCACAAGAAGATCCCTGTTTTCCTTCACGCAGATAAACCCATTTGCGAATCACTTATTATTCTCCAATACATCGACGAGACTTGGACCGATGGCCCTCATATCCTTCCTTCCGATCCCTCGGACCGTGCTCTGGCTCGCTTTTGGGCAACTTTCATAGACGATAAGGTTACCCATTTCAGAACTCTCCTCATTTGAAATATTATTCTGGAATTAGCATTGATTTTGAATGCCAAGAAATGAAATTGTTTTGCTTGTTCAATTCATTGCAGTTGTTTCCATTGCTAGGGGAACTTGGAAACCTACAAGAGGATGAAAGGGCAAAGAGGGCAGTTCTTGATAAGATGATTGAAGCTTTGATACCGTTGGAGGATGTGTTCGTTGAATGTAGCAAAGGAAAAGCTTTCTTTGGCGGAGATAAGATAGGTTATCTTGATATGTGTTTGGGCTGCATTTTGGGTTGGCTCGGAGTAATATCAAACAGAATGGGAGTGAAAGTGTTTGATAAAACCAAGACACCATGCCTTGTCGAATGGGCGGAAAGGTTTAGCTCGGATAGTTCCGTCAAAGGCGTTATGCCGGGGTAGTAGGAGGATGGGCTTTTGGGGAATGAATATCAAGGCATTTATTATTATTATTATTATTATTATTATTATTATTATGAATTATTCATGGGTTTTTAGCTTGTTTAGTCTCATATGTTTAGATTAAACTATAAAATGATCTCATTAGTTTTTTTAAATCATTATGGTCCCTCAATATTTTATGGATAACTATTATGAATCCAACTATTAATTTTTCAATAAAATACTAGTAGTAACTAATCATTTTATGGTATAAGATAATATTTTAAGGGAAGATTTGTCAATATCATTATTATTACTCAAAATCTAACCAATCCATTTCTTGAAAAAAAAAGAAAAAAGAAAAAAAAGATGCATTTATATTAACAAATCTAAATAAATTAATTAGACAATCAAAATTCATTCAAAACCCTTAGATTGGTTGGATTTTGAGTAGTAAGGATTAGATGGATAATTTTACCTTTAAAAAGTTATTTTGTATCAATAAAATGATCGATTTCAATGAGTATTTTATTAGAAAAAATGATAGATATATTGAGGGACCGGAATGGCTTACCCATTAAAGAATCATAATACCCCGGCTTAAAAAACTAAAACATAACCCGACCTAATATTTACGGGCTTACCTCCAATAACACCGCGGCAACCTTCTTACACCCCAGCCACAGCGGCGAGCCTCCGGAAACTATCGTTTTGGCCCTTAGAGAGCATCGGAAGTTCGGATCCCCAAGTCCACCAAAAGTGTGAATCTTCCAGAAACGACGACTCTCCGCTTGGCATCCATCAGCTCAACTGCAATCCCGAGGTGACAAACTGGTTTCTTTCTTCAAGTCCATAGAACAGAGATTAATTTTTAAAAATTTCATTTTTTTTCTGTTCAAGAATGCTCTTGTAATTGCTGAAATTCACATGAGATCAGTTAAAAATGGTTACAAGAATGTTATGGAACAGTAATTGAACTTTCAGTCATCATTCATATAGGCAATAAAGGTGATCCAAATAATCACTCTATGCTTCAGTCTTCTTTATCTGCCAGTGTCGAGAAGCTTCCTTCACCCAAATTTATTTCTGTGAGTGGCCTTCTTCCAGATAGTAAAAATTTTTCTTTTTCCCCAGTGTTGTTTCTAATGCTCTGTGCAGAATTATCCTGATGGCATAAATTGTGGGCTCATACCACTTGTTTAGTACATAAAGAAATAAATGGTGGAAAGATTGTGTATTAAGCCAGACGAGACAAAGGCAATCTTTCGTTTTCAGATGAGAAGTTGTGATGTATTTTGAACTTTCAATCATTATTGGGCAACAGATGGTTGAACTAAAAATCAGATGATACTTTGGCATATTTCTCAACAATGACGAGAATAGATTCAGCAAACCATGACAAGAATGGATTCAAGGACAGCAAGGAAGAGTGCAAGAGGAATTTTTAATGTTGTTAATCTAAAAAACAAATGGGGTAAAATAGTAAGGCATAGTTTTAAATTTATTACTTATGTTGGATAATTTCATTGTCAGATTAGAGAAAACAAGATAAAGAGCTAATGTCTCTAGTTATATTACGTTTATGATAGTCTTAAATAGGTTTCATGTGGATAGTACACACTTCTGCCAAGATTCAAGCCTTTACTGTTGTAAGAAGATGAGCATCCATTCTATGGGGAAAAAGATCATCTCAAGGTTTTTGGTTATTCAGTGAGAGTTTTTGAAGAAATGGAATCAAAACCCTCAAATTAGAAGTATCCTGGCACTGGTGGTTTTTAATTCTATTCACACTTAGATATGACTATTGGGATATAAACAGCACTCAAAATTCTTCTGTGATATCTTCTCAAGGGGGTTATAATCTCAACGTACACATAGAATTCTTACCCCCAATAGGTAAGTGATTATATAATTCTGCTACCTAATTTGAATTTATAGCAGGGTTTTTGTTCTCATACGTTCAGTGTTAAACAAAAGATTGATGCCCTTATTGATGAAGTTATGTATTTTTGTATTTGTTTACAACATATTTCTAACAAGAGCTTTGGTTGTTGCATGTTTGAATACCAGCTTGAATTTCTGTTTAGCATTGATTTAGTATGGGCTGGAAGGCTGCACAGAAACTCATTAATCATTGGAAGATTCTCAGAGGCGATAATGTACGGGAGAGGATGAAACTTCTGCATCATTCAGTACTGCATCTCTTTCTCATCCCTTTTACCTTTTCTGGAGATGAAAGTTGTCTTCCGTTACTTGCAGGTAATGATAATCAGGGGAAAAGATAAAGGAGAAACTGGCATTATAAAACGTGTTATACGGTCACAAAATCGTGTGATCATTGAGGGCAAGAATCTAGTGAGTGCTTCACTTTATTCCTTCTATATGATTCCCACCTTTCACCAGTTTAATTACTGTTTAACTACATTTAGATCCCAAAAGCGAGTATCATTGGTTGAACAAAACCTTGTTCCAATTAGGACTTATTCAGTCCAGATATGCATGTTTTCTTTAATGAAGTTGAGGTGGAAATCCCTTTCTATAAGTTTAAAATACCATTTGGTAAGCCTTTCTTCTGAATTTTGTGGTATTATCTTTTGAATCTTACTTTCCTCACAGGTGAAAAAGCATATTAAACAAGGACAAGGTCATGAAGGTGGGATCTTTACTGTTGAAGCCCCGTTGCATGTATCAAATGTGCAGGTCTTAGATCCAGTTACTGGGTAAGGATCTATTAACCTTGTTTCCCCTTTTCTTCTGTACATGTGCTTGTGTTTTTAGTTTCCTGATTTTTATCTTTTGGCCAAGATGGTGTGGATTTACTTGTAGTAAAACATGTGAGTTGTTTGACAGGAAGCCATGCAAGGTTGGAATCAAATACTTGGAAGATGGAACCAAAGTAAGGGTTGCACGAGGAATTGGAGCTTCAGCTTCCATAATTCCTCGTCCTGAGATCTTAAAGATAAGGACCACCCCGAGACCAACTGTTGGTAAAGCTCAAATACTAGCATCTATAATGATGACCCGTCTGTTCATTTTACTGACTACAGTTCAACAAAACTGTGAGATGATCTGAGTAAAGGATAACAAATATGACATGAGGTTTAGGATTTTCCTTGAAATGCTCTTGGCTTGAACACTGGTCGAAGACTGCATATGATAAAATCTGGTAGTGCAAACAACTCTGCTGAGTTTTTTAATGGTAGTTGGTTAGGTGCTACTTGTATGCTGGCAGAGAATGAGTGGACAAAGTTGTCCTGTTAATTGAACGTTTAACGTTATTGTTAGTAAATAAAATATTAAATAGATGGCAACTTTGAAAGAGAAACTAGAAAATTTAAGTTGATGGAAGACACATTCCCAGTCAGTAATTGGATCAGCAGGTAACAGGTTGATCTATCCTATTTGGGGTTCTGTAACACCGAATCAAGAGTACTAAATTTTTTTTTTAGTTTGTTGATTTACTGAATCTTATGGGAATAGTTTGACGAGTCTGGGCAAAGAATTGAGCAATCGACTTGAGCTCAATGAGTAATGTTCTCTATATTCTTGCTTAATATGGCACTACTGAAGTAATATGTCAAAGGAAGTTGTTTACTTTTGAAGTTTTTTTCTTTCCCCTTCTCAGGTGATAGTTATTCCGCTATGACTTGATTATCTTTCCTTGCTATCTATATGCGACCTTCCTGTCTCTATGTAAAATAGTTTCGAACATGATGTTGAAGATGATTATGAACAAAGCAAAGAAAATATTGAAGGAGGCAAAACTTGTTTCTGTTATTACTTGCTTAAATTTTATCTCTTTTGATTTAAGGGGCTTGTACCTTCAAAACTAACAGAAATACTTTTTAGCTTTGATTGTTTTAGCTGTTGCATGATATTTTCTTTGAAAAATACATGCTTTCTCTGTGCATATTGTTAATTCCATTTGTTCTTTCTTTTGCAGCTGGTCCCAAGGACACTCCAATGGACCTAGTGTTAGAAAAGACTTACGATCCTAAAACTGGAATGGGCATGCCCGATCTTTGATTCTTGTACTGGTAGGTCACCAAGCCTTCGAAGATGCTGCAGCTTTCCAATGTGTACTTTCTGAAATTTTGTAATTAGGCAGGCTTATTTACCTCCAATCACCCTTAAAAAGTTTGGACTAGGCTTAATTTTGGGGGGTTTTCAAACTTGCCTGCTCACTGAAATTCCAATTTCTTCCAAATAACGTGTTATCCATGGAAACTGGGAAGACGAGTGTTCAGTCAAAAACATGGAAGTAGTACCATGGATTTCTACAAATTACTTATCACCACAAGCAAATTTCTCCAACGTGAAACTCCAGAAGAATTGCTATCCTACGACAATATGTTATTGGCGATGCAGACCATGATATTACTACTGTCCGGGTTGAGTTCTTAAAAATGGAATGCTGCTCAGTCTTATCCAAAGACTTGGAACGTCATTATGTTAGAATGTGTAAAAGATTTTATATTTTCAACCAGATGGATGATATAAGTATTAAGCAAGCTTTTGTGAATTTTTGCCCGGAGGAATTAGCTGATGAGACCATGAGGCAAATCCGCTCTACTACTCAACAATGGGAAAACATTACCTTTGGCCAAATTTGGGTCATCATGCAGCAATCCTTAGACAAACTATGTGTCCAACTTTGTTTTTGGAAAAAATTCCACAAACAGTCCTCTAAGCTCTTGTCAGCCTGTTCTAAATGACATTTACACATCAAATGTCCATATACAAAAGACTGTTATTGTCCTCCTTTTACCTTCAAAAGAAAAACCAGAAAAGCCCACTTCAAATACCCCTTCTTCAGGTCCAACAAACCTTTCTGAAAGAAAAGAAATTCCAGGCCCATGAAATGGAAATACCTCAAACGCAAAACCCAAAGCTCTCCTCCTAAGTCCAATGTTTGCTACAATTGTGGAAAGCTTGGACACTTTGCGAGCCGATACCCTAAGACAGCTCAAACGCAAAACCCAAAGCTCTCCTCCTAAGTCCAATGTTTGCTACAATTGTGGAAAGCTCGGACACTTTGCTAGTCGATGCCCTAAGACAGCTGACCTAAAAGCTATAGCTGGTAGCTAGCCGATGCCCTAAGACAGCTCAAATGCAAAACCCAAGGCTCTCCTCCTAAGTCCAATGTTTGCTACAATTGTGGAAAACTCGGACACTTTGCTAGTCGATGCCCTAAGACAGTTGAGCTAAAAGCTATAGCTGGTAGCTAGCCAATGCCCTAAGACAGCTTAAACGCGAAACCCAAGGCTCTCCTCCTAAGTCCTACAATTGTGGAAAGCCCGGACACTTTGCTAGCCGATGCCCTAAGACAGCTGAGCTAAAAGCTTATACCAGCTAAACTAAAAGCTTATAGCTGGTAGCTAGAGGATCGCGACACTACTTAAGCCCTATGCACTCAGCTTCATTTATGAGGTGAATGATCCCAAAACCAAAAGAATTACTTCGAATAGGCAAAATTTAGTCAATTTAGTTCCTACGCTCTATTTTTTTTATTAACCAAATTGGTATTTATTACTCTTTTAATTCAAAATTAAATCTAGATTTTTTTTCCCTGAATGTCAAGAATTTAATATTTACTCTCCTAAAATAAAATATATTCTAAATTTAAAGTTTTCCTATCTATCTCTTCAACTCAAGAGAATTACACCCTCACAAACTTTTAATTTAAACGATTGAAATTTTACTAACTCTTTGTTTTATTATTAACTACATTAATTATTAAATTTAAATATTTACACTTGAGGAAGTCTTCTATTTAAATTTGAACTGAACTGAACTAACCCTTAGTGTTATGAAATTGTTGAAGAAAGCAGATAAATGAAGAACATGATTAGAAATTTGGTAACGCTAAAATAGTTTGGAAACTAAGTTGATTAGTGTTTCAAATATCAATTTATAAGTTAAAAAGGCCAAATGGTAAATTGCTCTTGATTCCTGAACATCCTATCTTCAGAAATGGAAGGAAAAAAGAATTAAGTAAAAATTGCAGAAAGATTCCTTCTAAATAAGTTGCATGAGAAATACCTATTCTTTGTAACTTTAATAACAAAAAAGAGTCTATTTTGTCACCCACCCATTCCCCTCACACGTTACTTTTAAATATGGATTACCCTACAAAATATAACAGTTCGAAAAACCTAAGGAAATCATCCAAGGTAAAACCTTTTTTAAGTTCAAGAAATTTCTGATTTAGACATAAATCCATACTCATAGACCTTATGACTCGCAGTGATCTACATTATACAAATTACCCAAACGATTTATGTATCTTTTAGTCAACATAGAAACAATAAAACTTTTAAAGTGAGAATATCCATATCAGAATTTTCTATAAAAAATAAAGAATTCATTTCGTGGGACAAGAGAAAGTAGATGCAATCAGAATTACAAAAAACATCTTAAATGATGCAGAAGAGAAAAATAAAAGGGAATGCGCTACAAGCCAATTATCTCGAATGTCACAAGGAAAAAAAAGAGGTAAAATTAAATAAAAACAAACATAATTTACAGAAAACAGTAACATAACATCCTGTGATAACCATCAGAAGTCATATTTTCAAAGTTGGCCGTGAGCTAGAACCTAAGATGCACGCACCCACTCTTACCTTATTTCAGGTTGGAAAGATTTAGAGACCTCCCGGTCACAACACCGGCTGTAACCTACTGTACAACAAAAGATCCATATCTATTGGGGAGGGTTCTACAGAATGAAAGCTGACATTCATCTATTCAAATAGAACTACAATCAGCAGTAGCAACTCAAAAACCACCAACCCGCTGCCTTGGAAGATTTCCATATCTACCAGGTGTCACATTACCGCTGCCATAAGCTGGAGGAGCATTGCTTATACCTGGGCAATCTTTTGCCCAGTGGCCAAACTGATGGCATTTAAAGCACTCACCAGATGCACCACCAGAACTGGCACCAGAGGTCAACCCACTGCCGAAGCCACTACCATATGGTTGTGCCTGAATAGTCATAACGCTGGGACAATTAGCAGAGGTGTGACCTGTACCCCCACAGCTATTACAGTTTGAGTACATGCCAGTGGAGCTAGTTGAAGCAGGTCTAGAACCACCGAACTGACTCCCATACAGAGTCCCTTGGTTTGCATGCACTCCCATGCTTCTACCAACATTCACTGGACTAGCACCATAATTTGAGATGGTAGCCGGGGGCTCCCTATTTATACTCCCAAAACCAGTAGCATTCAGTCCAAAGCTTGGGTTAACATTTTCTGTCTTCATAGGCAGAGATCCCATGTTTCCACTCTTTAGCTTGTCTGTTAAGTCCAGCAGATACCTCGTCTCTGATGAAAAGTTTACCCGCTCTGCTTTTACTACTGTTGATTTCACACGCTGCTCATCACTGAAAGTTTCCTCCTTTACCTTCAATTTAAAGATATATTTTGAAAACAACACGGCTCGCATTACATCTGCAAAGCTATCGTCTTCTTGCTCCTCATACTTCTTGAAGTACAGCTCCTTTGCAGACACACCCATGATCTCAGCAGCAGTTTCCTGGAAGGCAGTAACCCATGTCAAGCCTGTATGATCCTGAATTTGCATTTGAAGTATATACCTATAATCACATTCATCTATAGTCTGATCACACTTGTCACATCTCCACTTTCCGTCCCCATTATTTGTAACCTTTTTGTTGCATTGACGGTCCCCAATTCTTAGAGGACAAGCAGAATAACAAAAGTTATCCCCCTTTACAAATGTAAGAGTTGCACAAACAGTTATCCAGTCAGGCTTCTCGGAAGTGCCAAGCCCTTCATCTTTGATTTGAGATATAGTCTTGCGCACCTCTGTCCGTGTCATCATCATTATTTCTCTGGAGATAGATACAGAAGAGGTGTTCTTCCCTTCATTGTCAAACCAGGACTTCAGTTTATGAGCCTCAGGAAAATCTGGCTCTATGAACAACTGGCTTGTAGACAGGGTTCCCACTGTCTTCCCATTAAAGTCGTTAACTCTACCAGATTTTATTGCAAGAACAGGAAAAATCCCAGAATCACACATGCTTTGAAGTGTTCGACCCTCAGCATTGCAAAAATTTCCCCATAGAGTTATTTCAACACTTCTCCCAGACATGTCCTTTAGCTGAAGAGATTGTTTCTGAGTTTCAGTGCCGTTTTTTCTCAATATTGTGCCACATGGACTAATAGAAGACACTATACCAATAACATCCACGACACTGTTATTGTCCATTCCCTCAATATCACCAATGCTGCGAAAATGGAACTGCTGCTGCGGAATTGACTTATCGTCATTCAAGCAGGGTTGTATGATTGAAGTATTATCCAGGGTAATTTCATGATCATTTTGTAGGTGGTTGTAAGCTTTCTGAGCAGGCTTTAGGGTACCCTTTGATATCATATAGACCTTACCTGGCTCAATCTGATGGTAGAATTGATCAGCAACTGCATTAAAGCAGGTCACCCGTATTTCTCCACCATCAGCATCAACAAGGTCAAAGGAAAACACCTTACCTTCACCACGAGGATTATTGTAGTGTCTAAGTTCTGCCTTTGCGGTCACCCTTGCCTTAATAGTCCACCGACCTTGATAAGGATTCAAAGCAGCAATGGGTATAATCCTTGGAGGTGCTTCATTTTTAGCAATGGGTCCTCTATTCGAGAACATTGGTGATGGCGGCTGATAAGATGGCTGAGGCGGTCGCAGGTAACTATTAACAGGAGTTCGTGAGGCGCCAATGCCAATATCTGGTTTAGGATATCTAGAAGCTGCATTTGTTGCACCATATCGATCAGATTCAGGATTGCTTGTATAAGAACTACCATACGTATGTGAAACTGTACTGCGATCCATAGGAGGAGGTTGCACATGATTAACCCCAGACAGATTTGGTCTTGCAGACGAGCCACTACCAACTGGGCCACTAGTAAATGTTTGAGGGCCACTCGCACCTATTCCAGGTTGATTCATTGGATGAACTGATGGAGCTGATCTTGTGCCAACTGCAGCATTGCCATCAGCCTTGCGTTGGTATGGTTCTGGTTTACCAATGGGTTCAAACTCTTCCAGAATCACATCTAAATCAAGAATGATGATTATCCTGCAAAACATAATGGAAACTTCGTCAATTATCTGAACACATCATCAAGAAACCTAAAACTAAATGAACATGCTTTGTTGTTGATAGAATAGATGAATATTGGCTAAATTACAGAATTCTTTAAAAAATTTTGGCCAAAAAAGAAGGTGCTCAGCAGCATTTCAAGAATCAGTAATGTATAATATTTTGGAGAGTCAACTATTATTGGTCAAACAAATTTCAGTTAACATTTAATTTGTACACCAACACATCACACTCCTGAAATACAATCTCAGATTCTAAGATAGACTCGTGTTTTCATGAACATTCTATCAAAGAAAAACAGCTCATTTATTTTCTAAAGTACAAGGCCAAACAGAAGCAGAGAGCATTCCAACTGTCCTTCATCATGAGTGTGGCCCCCACTAGCGATGGACTGTCCTGAGCCATGGCAGAGGACCGTGGGAAGCAGAAGCTGGTACCCACAAAACATCAGATAGTCAGGCCATCCCCTCACTACCTTTGGTTCACACAAATGCAACCAGAAGTGGAAGATAAAGACTTAATTTGACGGACCCTCAATAATATGCAAGTTTATTTGATAAAACCATGTACCAGATATAGACTTGCAAAGAGATGCAATCTAACATAGGCAAACTAAAAATAAAAAAAACTCATAATACGAATAATGAATGAAGCAGGAACAAATTAGAATGCTTCCACTGTCACCAATTTTCACATATGGGTTTTTTTTTCTTTTCTTTTGTTTTTTTTGGGTGGGGTGGTGGTGGATGGGAAGATTGCCAATCATATCTCCTGTTTAATCCCGAATATCATTACAGGCATTGTACATTTCAATATTTCATCCAGTCTCACCATAAAAAAAAAAATATTAAAAAATCAAATGAAAAGATGACCATAACCAAACCTCACTAATCTGAAAGTTCTATGTACAGAGACAAATAAATTAGCCACACCAAATTGAACCTAACAGCGGTTCTACATAACTAGGTGTAATTTGAACATTTTGGTGTCTCAAAGGCCTTGGCCTCACTACCTTTGGTTCAAACAAATGCAACCCGAAGTGGAAGAAAAAGACTTAATTTGACAGACCCTCAATAATATGCAAGTTTAATTGATAAAACCAGGTACCAGATATAGACTTGTAAAGAGATGCAATCTAACGTAGGCAAAATAAAATATATATATATACTCATAATACAAATAATGAATGAAGCAGGAACAAATTAGAATGCTTCCACTGTCACCAATTTTCACATATGGGTTTTTTTTCCTTTTCCTTTTCCTTTTCTTTTCTTTTCTTTTCTTTTTTTTTTTGGGGGGTGGGGTGGAGGTGGGTGGGAAGATTGTCAATCATATCTCCTGTTTAATCCCGAATATAATTACAGACATTGTACATTTCAATATTTCATCCAGTCTCAAAATAAATAAATAAAAAATTAAATCAAATGAAACGATAACCATAATCAAACCTGCCTAGTCTGAAAGTTCTATGTACGGAGACAAATAAATTAGAGACACCAAATTGAACCAAACCGAGGTTCTACATAACTATGTGTAATTTGAACATTTTGGGGTCTCAAAGGCCTCGGCTGTATCAAAAATTTAACTGCAGCTTCAAGGGAAACTTACAAGATAAAAAATTGGATAACTAAATGACCTGCATTATACGTTTACAATAGCATATAGAGAAAAGATAGAACTTTTACTGCAATACCCAATCTAGTTTGCAGCCAAACCCAATCAAATTTTCTCTCTGCCCACAAACCTTCCCAATAAACTTCTTCATAAGATAAGCACGTAAGTTTAAAATTAGGGGTTTTAGGTAAAGCTAACGAAATCAACTCGGGGGGGGGGGGGGGGGGGAAAAAAA